>VUQS01067671.1:0-52414 GCA_015108495.1 Heterochromis multidens | reverse complement strand
CCGCGTCCTCCGGGCTAAAGAGGAGGGTGACCTTCCAGCGTGTTATCAGCGTTCAGTTCAAAAGCCAGCATCTCTGATGGTATGGGGGTGCATAAGTGCATACGGGATGGGCAGCTTGCATGTTTTGGGAGGAACTACGAATGCTGAAAGGTATATAAAGGTTTTAGAGCAACATATGCTCCCCTCCAGACGACGTCTATTTCAGGGAAGGCCTTGTGTATTTCAGCAGGACAATGCAAAACCACACACTGCAGCTAATACAACAGCATGGCTTCATTGGAGAAGAGTCCGGGTGCTGAATTGGCCTGCCTGCAGTCCAGATCTTTCACCTATAGAGAACATTTGGTGCATCATTAAACAGAAAATACGTCAAAGACTACCACAAACTCTTCAGCAGCTGGAAACCTATATCAGGCAAGAATGGAACCAAACTCCAACACCAAAACTCCAGAAACTCATAACCTCGATGCCCAGACATCTTCAGACTGTTTTGAAAAGATGCTACACCATGGTAAACATGCCCCTGTCCCAACTATTTTGAGACCTCTAGTAAGCATCAAATTTGAAATGAGCTCATTTTGTGCATAAAATTGAAAAAATTTCTCAGTTTCAACATTTGTTATGTTATCTATGTTGTGAATAAAATATTGGCTCATGTGATTTGGAAGTCCTTTGGTTTTCATTTTGTTTAAATTTAAAGAACGTCCCAACTTTTCCGGAATTCGGGTTGTACATTATACCTGTATTTTAGTAAAGTATTCAAATAAATATACTAAATTACAGTCCTACCAGTCCTATCCATACTGTCATCCAATGGTGTTGGGCATTGAGTGAAACTTATAGAACTATATAACACTGACCAATGGAAATTAGTAAGTTTTTTGTTCTGTTTTGGGGTTTTTTGTAGCTTTTTTCTCTCTTTGAAGATTCCCATTTGTCTCCATTTTGCACAGTTTTTGTATTTTATCATCAGTGTTTTGTGTGTTTATGAAAATTAAGCAGCTCTATAGCCAGTTTTTCCATAACATTGGTTATATTCAATTTAGTGTTTCTGTTGAAGTCAAGCAGGGTTTGTTTACTGAGCTAATCACGTACTTAGTGTTTCAGAATGTGGCTGGGTGACATTTATGGCCTTTCTGATGTATTTTTAAAATCAAAAAGATGCAACATTAGCTTTGTGTTTCCTGTTGTAGAATATTAAGTGTATCAGCACTGAAACGACAACTCAGAAACCTACACCGGTAAATTGCTTATATTTTGTTCCTAATTATAGGTTAGTTTGTCTTTTAAAACCTCTCTCAGTTGTTTACCTTGACTGCCACTAAATTACTCCAGGAATCATTTGGAGGACAATTCTGTATATTTTCAGATAGCTGTAGCTCTGACTGACTGGGATAACAATAAAATTCCCCATCCACCCCTACACCTCTGCTTTTCCTCAACAGAAAAACACAAAGAACATATTTTATCTCGTATGCCTCAGGAGCCTAACTCCCATCATAATTCCTCATAAAAATATGAAAACAGAATGACAGCAAGTTTTTGTCTGCTTTATTCAAAATACTTTTAAATACATTTAAAATGATTTTATTTACATGTGGTGAACATGATGTTGTGAACACTTTATTTTATTATCTATGTATGTATGTCTTTATTTTTAATTATTTAATTCAATTTGCAGTTTTGACACCTTTGTTGCTTTACTTGTACACGGCTTTCCAGTGATTATGACATTATGATATTTAATAGTCTCCACAAAGATCATAGTGCACACATGAATTCATAAGCACGATGTAGATTCTCAGTAGAATTTTGCTGCACTGTGAAGCTGAATTAATTTTTTATGGAAATTTCTGCTAAATATTTGAAGCTGAACTAATTGGCCATCACTTCTTATATAATTGACATCTTCACAAGAAGAAATGTTTGAGATCTTTTGCTTTGCTATAAATGCACAGGACTATACATGACTTAAATATCATTAAATGGGTTTGTTCTGTGTAATGAAAAACAGCTTTTTAATGTTTTTCCCTGTAAACCATCAAAGTTGATACAGGCAGTGAGATTTAGTTGAAAATTGTAAACTTCAGCCCATGAGTGCAATTCTTTAAGCTGTATGTAAAGTATATAAACTGACTGAGCTTTCTTTCAAATGTCTCCTCAACAGAGAGGATGACCTTCCTCCTAAGAGGTCATCATCAGTAAAGGCTTTCCATGCAGACGCCTCCTCCTCAGAGAATGACACTCTGACATCTACCAACACGTACAACAGTCGTTACTGGCACAACCCCAAACCCAACTATGACACCAACTCCTACACGCGCTACAATGGAGACACTCGCCAGACCTTCTCCACTGCTGCTCATGGCACACACGGACACGGACAAGGCCAGAACGCAGCACACGGCCACGGTACAGCAGTCACAGCCCCAGGCTCAACCCCGCTGTCCCGCCACGCCCCGCCCACAACTGCTACGACATCGTTTGCCAACGGCAGCCACACCCTCCCACCACCAAAGACTCTGGTGGTCACTACAAACTCTGCCCCCTCCCCTCCCAACATGGTGCGCAGCAACGGCACAGTGAGCCTCAAACCAGTGGTGACGTCCACACACGGGCAACACACACACTCCTACGCCGTGAGCCAGGCTACCCTGGAGCGGATGGGGGCAGTGCCAGTCATGGTGCCTGCCCAGAGCAGAGCGGGCTCACTTGTTTGAAATCGAGTTTGAGGAACTGTTAGGTTTCAAAACAAGACTAAATGAGTGCTTGGTTGCAATGTTTGAAATCCACTGATGAAAAGCAGACTAAATATGGGCTGAAGCAGCCCGCTGCCCTTTACAATTGTGTCTTTCTGTATGTCTCGACCTTTTTATCTCCAAATAAACTGGGATTTTACAGCGCAGAGTTCATTTGATGCCAATTCCTTGATGGACCGGTGTTTTTTGTTTTTTTTTGTGGACAAACACTACATCGTATCTGATCATCCCTTTACTGGATGGATTTCCTTGGTGGGTTCAGTGGGAATGGTTTTTAAAACCATCTGGTTGATTTCACAAGGCTGAAGTGAAACATCCTACAGAACCTGGATTCCCAGGTGCTTTTCAGGGCTGGATCATTGTGATGATTGTTTATTCTTTTGTTTGTTTGGGGTTTTTTTTGACATAAAGCAACACTCGTCTAAGTGTGTCCATACTGCATGGTCAGCAAAAGCAAGCTTGGAATCCCAAATAAATGCATGTGACCCCTGATTCAGGACATAAGTCATTTTTTTTGTTTGTTTGTTTTTTCATTTCTTAACACTGTTGTAATTTTGGTTGACAGTAACAATAGAGATGATGAGGATTATACATGAAAACGTGAATGTTTGAAAGTCTGTTGGCAGTACCCCAAAGATGAAGGTATATGAATGAAATGATGGTGTTTTAAATGGCCTTAGAAGCTTATATGGGGGATAGGGTGTTACTGGGTGCAATACAATGCATAGCATACATTAAGTCACTGAATGAAAACATTTTAATTAAGTTTTTGCACTTTTCAGAGCAATTTTATATAACCCTTGCTGATTTTTGAATAACAGTTTTACTAACAATATGCTTTTCTCATAAAATATGAATGAAAAATTATTACACATACAGAGTAGTAGTAATATTTGAAGAAGGCATCACAGAAAACAACTGCACCACTTTCCCAACAGAAAGTTACCGTCCCCCTGATTTGAACGTGCAGATGGATCTTAGTTTTTGCTGTCCTCATTCTTGCTGTTGTCCTAGTCTGGTTCATGACACATCATTGCTGCTTTCAGAAGATGTAGATAAGCTGAAAAGCCATTTCATAAATGATTTTTAAAGACTCAGAGAGAAATATATATTTAAAGCTGATTTTGTTTTCCCTCAAAAAGAATACCTTTTGGGTTTTTTTGTTTTTGGTTTTTTTTACTGTACATATTGCAAAAGTAGGATAGATTGTACATCAAAGAAAATACATGTGTGATACATATTTTAAAACCCACGTGTCTTAATTTTAAAACTTTTTTTTGTTACATTGTTAACAAGCTGAGTTTCATAGACAGCATTACTGGTTTCAGTGAAGGGTTTTTAAATGGTATATTGTCCTTTCATTGCGAGATCTGACGTAAATACAGTGTGTTTTAACATGAATGGCAATATGTTTTACTATAGATAATTGATACATGTGCTGTATAAGGTAGAACATACCACTGTATTTCTGACCCACTGTATGTGCATTTCAACCAAATTTCAACGGTGTAAGAACAGTCTGAAGTGTTCTACCAATCCAAATTTAGCAGTTCTCATTTCTATTTGTGCCTGAATGCACAGTTTCTTATAATTCCTTGTAGCTATGAGGCAATATTGGACACAGCAGCTTTTCAATGTACATGCAGTATTGGAAAATGTGTGTTTGTTTGTTGGAAAAGTTTTATTAAAATGTGCTGTTTAGCATTTTAAAGTCTTACTAGACAAAACACTTAGATCAAGTTCTGACTTTAACAAATACAATTGTATCACTTTAAACAAAAAAACTATTGTTTTATCCAGATGACTTTACTGATTTAATCAGGGGTTGATGTTTATTTAGTTTAACTCTTCATACAATTTGCCTACGTACTTGTTTTGGAATTGATTCGATTTCTGCACTGATTACTATAAAATGTGATGTGATTTTCATCTAAGTCACCATTATTGGTTAGACATACACTATCCAACTAAACTAATGACAAGCAAACATATACACTTTTCATTTCTTTAGTAAAAGCAAAAAAAAAAAAAAAAAAAAAACTTTTTATTTTTTTTAAAAAAAAAAAAAAAAAAAAAAAAAAGCATGTACAGCTGCCTGTAGCTGCAACAACCTCTCCATCATAAGTTTCCATGAAACTCACTGACTCCTGACCTGACATTTCTCTGTAAAGTTTCTTTAAACCATGATGCTTCCTCCACCACGCTTTACAGCTGGGGTGAGGTTTTGGTGTTTTTGTGCAGTGCCTTTTCCCCTCTAAACATAGTTTGTGCATTTTTGCCACAAAGTTCAAATTTCCTCATCTGTCCATGTATCGTCCCAGAAGTTTTGCTAAACTTTCATGGCATTATCATTGTTATCATTATTATTATTATTGTTATTATTATTATTATTATTATTATTATTATTATTGTGGTGTCCTTCCATTAACACCTTTATATTGGCATTGAACAAAGATTTTAGTAAGCTGTTTCTTTGGGTTTTTTCACCTGTTTTAGCTCACCTCTTTCCTTCAGGAAACCTACTACTACTTTTACATCCTTGTAGCAACAGCTCAGCTTTTCTCCTTTATAGACAGTTTGTCTTTTTGTTGACTAATGGACAGAAACATTTTTCTGGCCTTATGCATTTTATTTGTTGTTCCTTTACGTTCCTGTGAAAACTGCTGTGGTTGTTCAGCTCAGAAAACAAAACAGTTGTGATTAAGTCACACTTTCCAATACCTAATTGTATTTATCCATAGTTGTGACTTGGAGTACGCTCATACCACATTTGATGAGTAATCAGTTCAGAAATACTTGCACTTTTTAAAAGGTAACATAAACTTAAAGTCAGTATTTGAACATTTTTAAATGAAATACTGATTTTCACTAATCATTTTCAGAATAATTGCACCAAATATTTTGATAATGGGAGCAATAAATATTAGGTTATATAGGCCTAATACTGTATTATTATTGTCCAGACAATTACATTACAACAGCTGGTATTTTCAGATCTCCCTATTTTTCATTTATTCAGTATTCAGTTGACATTAATTAGTTACACTCCAGATGTATGACAAACTGGCTTGGTCATATATGGTCTTATTACATGAATCCATTTCTTTCTTTGTTTTCTTTTTTTTTTCCTTTAATGCTGTCTACAATGCTGGAGAACAACAGCACTTGAAGACACTGATTTTAAATACAGCAAGGCTGAAAGAGGGCTGAAAGAGGGTCAAAGATCAGAGATCGCATCCCCTCCTTTTTGTCTGTCAGTGTTTTCACAATAAAGTCTTGTTTGTGAATATTTCACTCACAGTCTCTTCCAGTGTCCCTGCCCTGAATACTAGCTGAAAACAACTGAATTCTTATTCTAAGGCCTTTAGCTTTATTCCTAAAGAGAATGGAAAGTTCCAAAAGTAAAACTAAATGGAGATTATTTTACTTTTTCTCTGCCCTCTGTTTTCAGGAGATAAGGCAGAAAGAGAGCACAGTCAGTAGAAATTACTGAGGCTTTAACCCAGATTTAACAAACATCTCATCTTCTGCTCTTGGTTGGCAAGAACGATAAATGGACTGCATTTATAGAGCACTTTTCTGGTCTTACTGACCATTCAAAGTGCTTAGTGTCAACGAGGTGGTATATGGGTTGTGTATATAGATAAATGTGGTATATTGCCAATAGTGAAACCAATCTGTAAATATGTAAAGAAAAAACAAAACATTTCATTCTTACTGTTGGATTGAAATGAAATAGGAAAAATAACACTGGAGCTTGTAGTGAATAAATATTGTTAATACATCCTAGTTGGCATCTCGCTCATTTTGTGTATGTGTGTTTATAAAATATGTTTTTGTGACATGATGCAAACTCCCTAACTGAATGTATTCAAAGTGAGTCTATTTTAATTTTTTTTTTTAGGAAAGGACAAATGAACAAAAATAACAAAGAAAATTACTGAATTACTGATACACAGAAGGCATAGTGCTGACAAAAAGGCAGTATTTTCTTCTCTATAATATACATAAAACGTTTCACACTTTCCTGAGAAAGTTTTCTCTTAAACTCATAAACCAGGCCTTTGGTGCTGCTGCAGACTATAAAGATAACCATAAAAAGGGGAGCTGTATAGAATAACAATATGAAAAATAACTGTGCTAGTTTCTTCACACCCTTCTTGTTTCTATTCTGATAACAAATTGTGTAATAGTCTGAAGTGAAATGACTTCACACTATTAGAAAATTTCACTTCAGACTTGAGCCATCCTTCATTTTCTTTATAGTTTGGTAGGAAAATGCAGGGGTGCAGTGATTTATTGAAAGGTGCAAACATAAATGGACATAAGTCAGTATTTGGTATGACCATGTTTATTTTCCAACACAGCCTGAACTCTCTTAGTCGAGCTGTCTTGTAATTTCTTTAAATAGTCTTCAGGAATAGTTCTCCAGGCTTGTTGAAGGCCATTCAAAGCTCTTATTTGGATGTTGGCTGCCTTTTGTTCTGTTCTCTGTACAGATGATCCCACACTGCTTCAATAATGTTGAGGTCTGGGCTCTGGGGAGGCCAATCCATGACTGATGGTGTTCCACTGTGTGTTTTTCTATCCAGGTATGCTTTTACTGTATATTATTGATAGTGTGTTTGGGATCATTGTCATGCTGAAAAATGAAATTGTTGCCCAGACGGTATTACATGGTGGATCCAAAATCTGATGGTACTTTTCTGCATTCATAATTCCATCAATTCTGACAAGATCTCCAACACCACTGTCTGAAATACAGCTCCAACCCATGAAAGAGCCTCCACTGTGTTTTACAGATGGCTGTAGACACTCACTGTTGTACCTCTCTCCTGACCCCCTTGGTATATATTGATGATGATTTGAACCAAAAATTTCAAATTTGGATTCATCACTCCATCAGACCTGTTGCCACTGATTTTAGTCTGGTTCTTGTGTCATTTGGCATACCTCAGCCTTTTCTCCCTGTTTCTCTTCCTTAAGAATGGCTTCTTGACAGCCACCCTTCCACTGAGACCACTTCTGATGAGACTTCAGCGAACAGTAGATGGATCAACTGAAGGGCCAGATACGTCTCTCAGGTCCTGTTTTAGGTCTTTGCTGGATTTTTTCCTGTTTCTTAAGAACATGACTTTCAGTCCTCGACTTGTGTAGTTTCCTCAATTTTTCAAGGACAGCTTTTGGCTAAAGAAATTATGTGTTTTTTGCACAGTACAGTATATCTTACATTTTTTTCTGTTTAATGTTTGTATTGTAAACACAACTCTAAAAATAACTACTATTGAAGAACTTCAGAACTTCAGAACAGGTGAATGTTAGTTCACATGAATTCTGTTCCAGCCCACTGTTCAAGAATACTGTGCTGTACCACCACAATCCACATTGGATTCATAAAATCAGTCCATTTACCATTTATAATAATTTAATACTATTACTACTACTACTAATAATAATAATAATAACAACTGGAACTATCTTGTCTGCCGTATTAGGAAGTGAAGGTCTTTATTGAAACACTAGGGGGCACTGTTTATTCACTCATGCAACCTCTTCATTTATGTTCCTTCAAAAGAGTTCAAGGCAGTAAATTCCAAACCATTCATTATGAAAGGCAAAAGTATCCATCGGTAATGGACTGAGTGTTAATGGACTCATTTAAATTCAGTTGAATAGGAGACTCCACTTGCAGTGGGCAGAACACTTGTCTTAATGCAGTCTTAATCAGTGCATTTGATTTCCATTAATCTTCAGGGTTCCATTTCTAATCTGGATTTCCACCAGCCTTCCTTTATTCTTCCTCTAGCCCATGTAAGTTTTAAAAAATCAACCAGAGTGACCTCTGGAAAGACAGCTACAAAAAAGGCCAGCGGACCTGAGAACCGAGTTCATTTTTTTAATGGAAGAGACCATCACTTGGGGCTGTGTTTGTGCATGCGAGAGTGCGAGTGTTCAAGCATGCATGCAGTGTGTTTGTGCTCACCAGGCTGACAGATGCTGGTCTGTTTTATGATCTGAATTATAACAAATTTAAAGGAATATCTTTTCCAATATTTCCTTGTTTTCATCTCCTTTCTTGCAGAACAGTTCATTCTTTGTTTTAATATCATCTCTGAGCACAAACCTAAACATATTTTGTGCTATACACTTTGTGTGTGTGAACACTTTTATGAGTTTTGTCTGGCTGCTATATTGCAGAATGCACACCTTTTCTAAAGCATGCAATACCTCTTAATAATAATAACAGAATATAGTACAACATTCACAAAACATTTACTCTATGTGCCCCTGCAGAATGTCATGAAGAACTCTAAATTCTTGAAATATTGTGGGCCCACTCACCTAAAATAGTACTACTTACATTTCTCTATAGTGTGTTTTATTTCTTGTTTTATTTCCTGTTTAATTTCTGGCTGAATCAGAGGTTTTTAGAGATGACCGTGTCTGTTTAGACTCCTACCAAAGCCCACCGCAGCACAAAGCTTTTAACTTTATTGAACGCTATTATGCTTAATGGTGACCACAGAATATCCAGCACTGTGTTACCATTTTTAAACTGCAAAAATGCATAAAACCAGAAAAATTCACATACGGATGCCGTATATATGGTATCTTCAAGACGATATGTGATAAGTATTATGATTCAAAGTTTAGTATACATATATCAAAAATGAAAGAAAAAAAAAGACTCACCCACAGCCATAGATTATGAAGGGATTTTGCATTTGTGGTATGAATGAGATAATACAGAGACTAAAACCAGCATGTCCATCTTTGTGATGGTCAATTTGGTCATTATTCTGTGATCCGTACGCTGAAGATAAAGTGAATTCTCTGAGCAGTGTGAAAAAACAGATCGGCGAAAAAAGGCAGAAACTCATTTCCCAGAAGGGCTGACAGGTGGCCAGCTAGGTAGCTGAACACAGCCAAACAAGCCTCTCTGGTTTCCAAGCTGAATGCACAATGCTGTTTCTGAGAAATCACTTCAGACATCCATTACTTGGCTCTATCCAAAACACTGTCTCCTCTTATGTTGTCTACAAATCAGCTTTTCTATAATGACAGTGAGCTCCATCTACATGCCTCTATCTGCCTTAATGGCTGCTTTTTGGAAAGCGAACACTCCCCAGCCCTCCCAATAACTTTCTCCCATCCCTATCTGTTATTATTTCAGCACAAATAATAAACAAATGTCCTAGTCCTTTATGAAAGTTCAGTGAGTTTAATTCCAGTCACACTGAAGTTAAATATAAAAGGAGCTTAAATAAAGGCTAATCATATGCAGAAAATACATTATAATCACAGTTGTCAGTGATACTGACCAAGCCTGCATTCACCTATAATTGCGGGAATGAAATCAAGACAAGATCAACAAGGTAATATCTAACAGTATGTGCATGACATGATCCTCATGAACTATCAAAAGTCATAGCTCATGTTTAAGCTTAAATTTGTAATTTAAACAAGTCATTTTTTAATACAACTGTTAATTCACAGACATAATTTGTTGCTTAGAATCTAGAGCAGAGTGGCTTCATAGTGTAGTACTTTACACATTTGCCTAACAAGCAAAAAGATCCCCGGTTCCTCTCCCAGGTTGAGACACAAATCCTTTTGGGGTTGCATCAGGAAGGGCATCCAGCGTAAAAAGATCTGCCAAATCAAGTGTGGCGCTACCTGCTTGGAGACCTTGTTATTGGCCTTGTCAATAGTGAAGCAGCTGAAAGTAGCTTCTTCTTCTCTTTAGAATCTAGAGCAGATATGATTGAGACAAGAATGCAGCACTCTCCATGGTGCTGATCCTATGCTTCTTAGCCACTATTGAGCAATCGTAGGTGCTCCTTTTGACTTATGTCACTGAACTAGTTACCCATAGCATGCATTTTCAGTTAATAGCAGACATTGCTTTTCTTTGTCAGTATGTTCTGGTTACTGAATCCTCCCTTTGAATTCTGACTTGGAGTCTGTGTTTTTTCTTGGTTTTATCTGATAACAAAACTCAGTATTTTAAAGCAATTACTACTTTGGCAATTACCAATGCTCCCACGTTTTGTTTTGTTTTATTTATTTTTTCTCTTTTAATTTTTAATGCATTCAGTGCCTGTGCAGCCACTATACTTGCATATACGTGGAATCAGGAATTCATTTTTTGTCGCTAGGTTTTGCAGAGTTAAGGACCCAAATTCAGGAAGGCGGAATAACAAAAGACAAACCTTAATTAACCTTAACAAACCAAAATTAAGCCAACACAAGACTCCAACCCTCAAATAAAAGTCAAAACTTCAAATATTGGAATACAGAAAAGCCTAAACACAACCTCAAACTTAGATACATTAACTAAAGATACAAACTCACAAATGTGACCAATCACAGGGATCAGACAGGAGTTATACATACTCAGTGCCTGGATTTGTTTGCAATAAAGGTTATTCCCCGTAGTGTACCAAAAGATGACAACAAAGACAAAAAAAGCAAGAACCAAGAAGAAAAAAAAATACCCCAGCATGTTTTCTGTCAGTTTTGTTCTTTGGTCTTATAGAGTTACAGAAGCTCTATAGATGCTGTTAACCCCCCTGAGTTTGGGGTCAAAGCAGTCCATCTGGGAGAGAATGAATGGAATGGGAAAGAGAGAGAAGAGAGAAAATAAGGAGATAGAAACAGTCTCGGCACACTGATGGACAGGTTCAGAGTTTAGAGGAGGAGAATGCCTTCAAAAAAAACAATTTAAACTTTGACCGAGCATGAGATGAACTAAGTAAAAGTTTGTTTAGTGAAAATGGATAAAATAAAGCTAACCCTTAACTTTGAAATTGGAAGCATATGCAGTACAACGCCCATCTTGCAAAGAGAGAAGGGCTTTCTTGCTTCTGTAAGACACTCAAGAACACAAGATACAAAAGAAAACATTCAGTGTATATATTGTTAATGATTAGCATGTACTTTATGTATACATACACCATGAAATATCCTACAGTCAGAGAAAAGAGCCAAAGGAAGGACTTTAAGGCAGTCAATTTATAAGTTCTGACATTTAATTTTCTGCTGGAGTAACTCTGGGTTAGCTAACTTCTCAATAGCATTTCTTTTGGACAGGACAAGAAGACTGGCTCGGAGGAACAAATATTAATTTGAATGTTTCGTGGAAGTAATCAACATGGTCGTGACAGAAAGTCGCTACTAAGCAATAGATCATGAGCAGTAAAACTCTAACAGCATTAGTCAGTGGATCTGCTTTTCTTTCCTGATTAGAAGTCAACTTTAATGGTTCTGACGAATGCTGAACATGGAAAGCACAAACACTTTAGTGCTTTATTCTCCAAATATGCGCGATGCGTCAGCTAAATGGCACATATTGGTTTTCTCTTCATCACCCCTTTAACTCACCAAAGGTTCTCAGTAAGGTCTTCGCATTTCTCAGTTTGTACGTCTTCAGTTCCTTTCCATCTCCTCACGTTGTAGTCCCTCCCACCTGAGATGCAAGCAGAGGAGACAAAGAAAAGACAGGAGGAGAGAGGAGTCGAGGCAACAGGCATTTACCACAACGATACATTCTTGTTTTGGAGTTTTTAGTGTAAAAGAAATCTTAATCATATACAACATATAGAGTTGCATCAGCTGTCCATTGCTTTGCTGCGACCTACTGCTGTATATTATGAGCATTACAGTAGTTGTGACAATTTATGTGTTAAGTTTTAATAGAATTCACAACATGGCACAATGTGGCAAAAATGTACATACACTATATGGACAAAAGCATTGGGCCACACCTTTTAATCTTTGAAGTCAGGTGTTTTCAGTCCCACTGCCACATGTGTATAACATCATTTAACATCAATCATTATCATTATAACATCAACATTTGTGAAAGAATGGGTTGTTCTAAAGAGCTCACTGAATATGAGCATGGTACTGTAATAGGATGCTACCATTGCAACAAGTCAGTTCTCCTCTACTAGATATTCCACGATCAGCTGTAAGTGGTATTAGTGCAAAGTAGAAGTGTTGTTTCTGGTCCTTGTTCTGGATTGCTGTGTGCTTTCTTTATCTTTCTAGTGCATAAAAGTCTCCAACGCTCTGCTGACTCAATAACTGCAGAGTTCCAAACCTCCTCTGACATTAACATCAACACAAGGACTGTGCACTGGGAGCTTCATGGCATGGGTTTCCATGGTTGAGCAGCTCCTGCAGGTGCAATGTGTAGGTGGCCCAGTACTTTTGTTCATAAAGTGTATGCCATACATGTATTTTTTTATTTGTATTTATTAACTCAAAAATTTGCACAGCGAAGGGCAAAAAGTTTGATTTCTCACTTGTTCATCTTGACTAAAACAAGTTATGATCACAAATGAATGCTTCCACCATGATTTGTATATTTCAGTTGTGTCACACACTTTTATAAGTCACAAGTGAAAAGACTTCCAAAAAGGTTACATCTAACTAAGAGTATTTGACCACAACCGCAGGGATTGCCGAGGTCGAACAGTCAGTTTTGCTTAGGAAGGTTTCTAACTGAGTGAAGTGACCTGGAAGTATCTGTGTTGCATCCATGAGAAGAGCTGGTCAAATTCTCTAATAAAATTCTGTAATAAGGAAAAAGTGCTTCAGTCTTTCTTTTATTACCTCCTCTAGCACAGGATATACTGGACTATCCTTTATGAAATGGAAAGAGAATAAAGACGCTCAACAAATAAAGCGACACACTCATTCACGAAAACACTACAGTAACTCACTTTGTGTTGGTTATGCCCTCATTTTGAATGTTGTTGCAGTGCCAGTTTACAGGATTACTATTATTTCATTTTACATGCTGAAAGCCTGAATATGGAAGAGTTAAAGTGGATCATCTCTTCAGTGGGAAGAGAAATATAATACTGACAGAAGGGTGAGCAATGCTATGCTAATTATTAAACAAAAAAACATAAAAAACAAAACAAAACAACAAAAAGTCATTTTCTCTGTTGGAACTGGTTGTATTCATTTTTAAAATTCTAACCCTGGTAATGATTAAAATGGTTGTTTTTTTCTGGCCATGCTTGAGCCTGCATTAAACAACATGGGAAGAACATGTGGCAAAAACCTAAAATGTGCTTTTTGTAGTCTACGTTTGGAACATTGTAGTTCTAAAGATGTCACATAGTCTAGTGTGAGTCTTTTCGTAAATCGTTATGAACTGTCCTTCACATTTTTCCTTGAACTCATAATGTTTTTCATCAAGATTAAACAAAGTAATTAGGAAAAGATATAAAAAGGATTTTTTGTTTCTTGCTATTCGACCACAACCCTAGTCGTCTGTCGTCCAATCCCACATCCCAATCAACTCACCTCTTTCTACTCACCTCATTACTCCCTGCAGTTATACTCCCACCATACCTCATTTGCCAAATTGTCACTGGAGTCTTAATTCTTGAGGCTGTAGTCTCCAGCCATTACCTCATGCTTTTAGCCTCCTGCTTATTCTTGGACTCTGCCTCTGCCTGCTCCCTGTGTTTGTCTGCCCGTCTGGTTCTACAGCATTGTACGACAACCTTTTGCAACCTAGTGTTTCCTGTCATTCTTTTGTGTCCTCTGAACAAACAGTAAGTGGATCACAGTTACAGGGTGGATCCATGTCATTTTGTGCCAACTTTAAGACAGTTGTACTTCAAGTCCAAGTATACCATGTTCTTATCACCAATAAAAACCAGGCTGCTTGTATCTGCAGTCTTATTCTTTCAGTCCCTACCCACAACTCATGACCATATGTGAAGGTAGGAACATAGATTGACCCATAAATCTACAGCTTTGCTTTCACGCTCATCTCTCTCTTCACCATAACACATCAGTACAGCATCTGCACCAATCTGTCAGTCTCCCACTCCACTTTTCCCTTACTCGTGGAGCAACTGATCCCTGACCCGGGGTGGGCACTCCACCATTTTCCTGCTGAGAACCATGGCCTCAGACTTGCAGGTTTAATTCTCATCCCAGCTGCTTAATACTCAGCTGCAAACCACCCCAGTGCGAGCCAGAGGTCACCTCCTGACAAAGCCAAGAGAACCACATCTGCAAAAAAACAGAGATGAGATCCTGAGTCCACTGAATCTGACACCCTCCACCCCTTGGCTGTGTCTAAAAAATTCTTTCCATAAAAGTTATGAACAGAAAATTGGTGACAAAGGGCAGCCCTGCTGGAGAACAACACCCATCTGGAATGAATCTGACTTGTTGATCACAATGCAAACCAGATTCACAGTACAGGGACCAGAAACAATTAAAAACAACTAAAGCTAAACACACACTACAGGCAATGCTCAGGGCATGCTGGCTGTGACAGGAGGAACAAATAGGTGCTACGTTCCTGTTGGACAGTCACATCAGCAGGTGGGGTTTTCCTCACACTCAGGAGGGTAATTGCTACTTGGATCAGGGCTTGTAATGTAGCAGGATCAGCTCTTCTTTTCATGTGTGGCATGACCACTGCAGCTGTCTCAGGGAGATCCAGTGATGCCTCCAATGTTCTGATATCTTCTAGTCTAGGAAGTTCCCCATCCAGATGATGAAGGAAGCAATGAAGTATTCTTCTTTATAATGACTAACAGAGTGCCCCAGGTACTCTTGATACTGTGTGATACTTTAATTGAGGACCCATAGCAAACATTAACTAAATAAATAGTCGCTTTTATTATAACTGCAGAGGTGGAATTGGGTGCTTTTGACTGGGGTCCCCTGGGACCCGAAAACATTTGTATTTTTAAAATGAACAAAGCAGAAACGGAAAACAATGATGTGACATCATTAAGAACAAACTGTTTGATAAAGTCATAAAAACTGGAATGACAGTAAAAAATAACCTGTGAGATATGACAAAAAATGCAGCTCTGGTGTTTTCACGGACCCCAGAGGCAGGATGAGGGTTAACACCAGAATTTACTATGCATAAGAAAAAGGAAGCAAATGTGGATGCTGTGAGTGGGATTTAACACAGCACAGTTAGGTACATGCTCACACAGAGAGAAACACATAAATGCGCTGTGCTTTGCTTCCACCTGACTTAGCTAGAGGCACCATATCAAAAAATCTCAGTGGGTAAGAAAGACAGCATTTGGTATGTTTTATCCATCACAACATTGCCAGGTGTTGGTACATGCAATCTGAAGTCTCACTGTAAACAACATACACGTGCCACTCTGGCAGAGACAGACAATTTCTGTAATTTTGGATCTGTATAATCTAAGAAATGACAAATGCCATTTAGGAAAATGAAGTCGTCATGAGCTTATAGAGGCTAAAAACATATAAAGAGAAGATGGATTAGATTAAATTAGTGACATAAATAGCTAAATAAAATAAAATAATAATAAATAAAATTGTAACCAGATTTCACAGATTAGATGCACAACCCAGTCTCATTAAAATGAGAGATAGCTGTGTGGTTCTACAGGTTTATTTACACATATACAGTGGTGGTCATGAATAATTTACCCCTAAAATGTGCAAGAGTACACTGTATTGCCAAAAGTATTCGCTCTTCCATCCAAATCATTGAATTCAGGTGTTCAAATCACTTCCATGACCACAGGTGTATAAAATCCAGCACCTAGGCATGCAGACTGCTTCTACAAACATTTGTGAAAGAATGGGTCGCTCTCAGGAGCTCAGTGACTTTCAGTGTGGTACTGTGTGATTGGGAATGACAGCAACTCAGCCACGAAGTGGTAGGCCACATAAAATCACAGAGTGGGGTCAGCAGATGCTGAGGCATATAGTGCACAGAGGTCACCAACTTTCTGCAGAGTCAATAACTACAGACCTCCAAACATCATGTGGCCTTCAGATTAGCTCAAGAACAGTGTGTAGAGAGCTTCATGGAATGGGTTTCCATGGCCGAACAGCTGCATCTACCACTGGACTCTAGAGCAGTGGAGACATGTTCTCTGGAGTGATGAATCTCCATCTGGCAATCTGATGGATGAGTCTGGGTTTGGTGGTTGCCAGGAGAACGGTACTTGTCTGACTGCATTGTGCCAAGTGTAAAGTTTGGTGGAGGGGGGATTATGGTGTGGGGTTGTTTTTCAGGAGTTGGGTTCGGCCCCTTAGTTCCAGTAAAAGGAACTCTGAATGCTTCAGCGTACCAAGACATTTTGGACAATTTCATGCTCCCAACTTTGTGGGAACAGTTTGGGGATGGCCCCTTCCTGTTCCAATATGACTGCGCACCAGTGCACAGAGCAAGGTCCATAAAGACATAGATGAGTGAGGAAGAACTTGACTGGCCTGCACAGAGTCCTGACCTCAACTCGACAGAACACCTTTCAGATGAATTAGAGCAGAAACTGCAAGCCAGGCCTTCTTGTCCAACATCAGTGTCTTAAGTGTCTGAAGAATGGTCAAAAATTCCCATAAACACAGTCCTAAACCTTGTGGAAAGCCTTCCCAGAAGAGTTGAAGCTGTTATAGCCGCAAAGAGTGGGCCGACATCACATAGTAATAATCATGTATATTCAAACTTCAAACGTGCATACACTGCAGACCCCTTACCTCACATTGGCAGTTCTGGCAGCCCTGACTATCCTGCTGAAGCCGGTGTACAGGCCCAGAGTGAGACAAGAGCCACCAGTAATGAAGGATATTAGAGTGTGGCCTCAGGAGATTATTCTGTCTTTACAGGGCTGCTTTGAGTGCACACAATGGAGTATTTTCAAAGAAGCAGCAACAAAACCTGGGCTTGTGTCAACCTTGAGGAATATACTGTGGCTGTGATGGGATTTCTAAACAAGTGCACTGACAATGCGACTGTTATTAAATCTGTGAAGTTGCATTCCACCAACAAGCCTTGGCTAACTGGGAAAGTCTGCTCCCTGCTGAGGCTTCATGATGCTGCATTCAGACTGGTGACACTGAAGCATACAATACAGCAAGGAACAACCTAAAAAGAGGAATCAGAGAGGCAAAAGGGACAAAAGCAAAAAAGTTGTCCAATCATTTCACCACCACCAAAGACATGAGGCGCTTATGATAGCCAGCCAGGTACTGCAGCTGACTGCAGACAGTGTGAGGAGGGTCTTTGCAAATATCAACCCTCAGAAGGCTGCTGGTCCAGATCACATTTCAGGCTACTGTATGTACCAAAGAACTGTGCAGAACAGCTGAAGGATGTCTTCACAAACATTTTCAATCTCTCCCTCAGCCAAGCCAGAGTGTCAGTCTGTTTTAAAAGCGCCACCATAATACCTCTGCCCAAGACAGCAAATCCAGTCCCCATGTCAACTATCACCCTGTAGCCTCGAACCCCCAGAGCCATGAAATCTTTTGAGAAGCTCATCACGAATCCTGTCAAATGCCTCCCAACTAATCTGGCCCCACTGCAGTTCACTTATAGAGTGAACTGGTCTAAAGAGGATGCCATCTCCACCCTGCTTCACCTCCCTCTGACTCATCTAGAAAACACTTATGCCACAATCCTGCTAATTGATTTCAACTCAGCATTCATTATGATACTGCCACAACAGCTCATTGAAAAGTTGCTCCTCCTTGGTGTGGAATCTGGCATGTGCAGTTGGATCTCAGCCTTTTGACAGAGAGACAGCAGACAGTCAAAATATGGAGTGTAAAATCTAAAACAATCAGAGTGAGCACAGGTACACCAAAAAGATGTACTGAGCCCCTTACTGTTTACATCGCTGGCATAGAACTGCTTTGCTACTTTCAACACTAATTACATCATAAGATTTGCTGATGATACAATAATTGTTGGCCTTATAACCAACAATGATGAGTCAGCCTACAGAAAAGAGGTGAAGCAGCTGATAGCCTGGTGCACAATACACAATCTGGCCCTCAACACCAGAAAGACCAAGGAGATGATAATTGACTTCAGGAGGACTAATTACCAACATCACCCACTGATCATTTGTGGCTCTCAGGTGGAGAGGGTCCACAGCACTAAGTTATTTGGGAGTTCATCTGATAGACAAGCTGACCTCCAGCGACAACACCACAACCGTCAGGCCCAATAACGTCTTTACTCCCTCTGCAGGCTGAAGAAGGTGGACCTGCCCAACCCAGCCATGGCCATATTTTACAGAGGCACCATTGAGTGCATTCTCACTTACTGTACTGTACTTATTTACTCTCTTCCTGGTTCAGAAACAGCACAGCAGAGAAAAGTCATAAACTGAACTAATATTGAGAAATGCTGAGAAAATCATTGGTGCCTTGCTGCCATGTCTTCAGGGCATTTATACTGAGTGTTGTGGGCACTGAGCAATCAGTATCATAAATGACTCCATTCACCCCTCTCATGGCTTGTCCAAACTCATGCAGTCTGGGAAGAAACACAGAAGTATCAGATCAAGGACCATTTGACTGTTAAATAGCTTTTTTCTCTGCAGCAGTCAGACTGCTAAACCTGACTATGCGAACTACACTTAAGAAACTGTAACAGTATTTTTAGCTTGTAATAATATTTTTAACTGTTTAATACTCACACTTATTTCATTTTAGCATTTTTAATATTTATTTAAGTGATCTTATTTATTAGTTGTTGTTTCCAGTATTTTAACTGACACTGCAATACTGACTGTGAATGTGTGAAACATAATTTTGTTTTTATATGAAGCATAAAAACGACAGATAAAGGGATCTGAATGTGAAATCTGAATCTGAAAAATCAAACAAGTTGTGGTTTTATATGTAGTTTATGTGTTAAAGCATTTCCTGAACAGGTTGTTAAACTACTCTGTTAACCATAACTAAAATTTTTCTGAACCATGCCATTTTATTTTCCAAAATGTACATATGTATTCAACATGGGGTAGCAGACTAGAAAATACTTCTTTTAGAAAGGTCCCATGGGTCTGTCAAATGACCGAAATGAGAAAATTGTTTCAGTGAGGTTTATTTTCTACACACAAAACCAAAATTTTCAAAAGGTGGCAAGATGACTAAACAAAATTTATAGTAATTTTGTGCTGAAAGTTTTTCCTGCCTCAATGAAAAAACTGATGCCTAAATGTAATAAACTTGATTCTTCTCAGTGTCCCTAGTTGTCCTAGGCTGTGCCTGTTCAGGCTTTAGTAAAACCACATATGATGTAGTGATGAGTTTAAATTAAATTAATTTTCCACATGACTGTGGCTGCATGCACTCGTGATTAAGTTTCTACACTAATACACTGTATTATCATAACTAGAAAGTTCTACTGGAAAACATGAAGATGTTTTTCAGATCTTGTGATTTTTTATCAGAATGTTGAATTGTCATCTCTGTATCTAGGTGTGACATCTAAAAAATAGAACTAATTTCTATTATATGGTTATCAACTGTTTAAAAGAATATCCTTTTTTACTGTAACATTCTGACAGAAAAGCAAAGGTATAAACAAAAAAACAAATCTGTAGTACAATGGGTCAATGATATGGTTCTTGTTTGTGCTACACTTTAATAAAAATCACACTTAGATTTGTTGAGAAGGTTCTCACAATGCAGTAGACCTTGAGGCAGGCAATCATCATCTGATCAGTGATCAATCTACTCTTGCAGTACAGCTAATTGCTGGTGCTGTTGCTAAATGATAATCTTGCTGCTAACTGCTATTGATTGGCCATTAACCACAGTTGCAACTGGAGCAGAAAATGCTGAAAATCCAATGCCGTTTGATTTAGGCTGATTGAGACATGACCTTGTTGCTTTATGGTGGGAAAATGAACACATTTTATCTTATCTGTCATCAGTCAGCCCCATCTCATAAAAATTATACTTCCATACAGCTAAAGCACATTCTTACGTTTCAAGAGAAAGACTTTTACTCTTATTATATTCATTTGTTATGTATCAATCACATATACGTTAGCAATATATCTTTGCCATTTATAGCTTTGCTTTCCTACTGCTGCTCCTATTCAGGCAACCAATCATATAAAAGATGGGGTGGGATTGAGAAAATAGAGAAACATCTAATTTGGCTAATTTTTCAAAACGGTCTAACCCAAACCAAGATCTTTTACTAAACAAAAGTACTTTTGGTACCTTAACCTAATCAAACGGCGAGTACAAAAAAAAGAAAGAAAATAAAGACAAAACCCTGTAGTGCCCATATTATCCTTTTGGGGGTTTTCCCCTATCCTTTAAGTCTGTTATATCGCTTTTTTTTGCATGTTACTAGGTTTGAAGAGTTGCAATTTCTTAATGTCCAACACAAATGTAGTTTTTCTCTCGTACAGAAATTGTTACTGTTGAACTGCCTGAAGTGCCTCTTTCGTAGGTAAAGCTTTTCCTTTGTTAGTTATCTAACAAACACTCTGGCATAATGCCTGCCTAGCAGCTGGTTTGATATGTTCTCAAAAAAAGATTTAGTAGCGGCCTCAACTAAGACCATATGCAACCAGCTGCCTCATAGTCTATCATTATTTTCTTGGAAGAGCAGCTTCTGCTTCCTCTGACTCTAAAATGACTCAGCTATGAGCAAAGCACACCTGCTGTTGACAGCAAGATTGAACAGAAGAGCAATCACGCACTCCTGGCATTTCAGGAAATGGCAACCCAGTAGTTTGCTTATTTTTGATACCAAAGTCACCACAACAATAGGAATATCCCTAAATGATTAGTGTACTGGGCCACACCGCTTAATCAGTGAGTTCAGGTATTTTCAGTCCCATTGCCACAGGTGAATAAAATCAAGCATCTAGCCATGGAGTCTGCCTTTACAAACATTTGTGAAAGAATGAGTTGTTCTACAGAGCTCACCAAATTCAAGTGTGGTACTGTAATAGGATGGCACTGTTGCAACAAGCCAGTTCGTGAAATTTCTTCCCTTCCACATATCCCACAATCAACTGTAAATGGTATTATTGCAAAATGGAAGCATTTAGGAATCACATCAACTCAGCCACGAAGTGCCAGACTACATAAAGTTACAAAGCAGGGTTGCTGAGTACTGAGGCGCATAGTGCATAAAAGTTACCAGTGCTCTGCTGACTCAATAACTGCAGAGTTCCAAACCTCTTCTGGCATTAACACCAGAGCAAAACAGTGTGCACTAGAAGCTTCATGGCATGGGTTTCCAAGGCTGAGCAGCTCCTGTGGGTGCAACGTGTAGGTGGCCTAGTATTTTTGTCCAAATAATGTATTTTTGTTTTAGTTTTCAATCAACAGAACAAGAACTAAATTGTTATACTAATTCAGTCCATTAAGACTACTCAGCGTGCTTTGCACTGCTAAACTTCTGATTTTATAACGGCAACAACATCTGACCAAATCACTATTCACAACGTCTGCAAAGTTATCACCAAAAGACCAAGTTAGAAGTGACAGAATGTTGTTCTGTTGTGGCTAAATCTTGATAATGGTCGACAGCTTTTATAGGGTTATGCTAGTCACATATATATGTTGGCTTACTTTTGTGATTTCAACTGACCAGTCAAAGCACACTGGACTTTTGGGAAGGTTGGAATTAAACTTAACTGAAGCAGCTGCCATCCTATAATTGATAAAACTGCCATGGCTGCATACATGACAAATATTTTACACATATATTCTAAAATGCTATTTTTTGATAATCAGGTAATTATAAAGCCAATTATATTGATCTACCATGCTTATCAAACAAACAGTATCTATGTTCAGCTTCTCAAATACGAACATGTGTTGCCTTTCTCTGTTTTTAAACAATGTTAAGATTAATCTTCTGTTGTTATGTTAGTTGCAGACATTTATAGTTTAATCTTCCACATAATCTGACATATACAATATAAGACAAATAAAAGCTTGATGTAACCTACAGACACTAAATGCCCTTGGACTATGAAGAAGGAGGATGGTGTGTTTGTGCGTATCACTGTTGTACTAGGTGTTGTAGAATTAGAGGTGGACTTGGGGTGTTAGGGTACCAAAGGCCAGTTGTCTCCACAGACGATGTTTGGCTTTTCATTTCGTAGCCCTTCTGACTCAGAATTGTGAGGGCAAAAGTTAATGGTTCATTTTGTGTGTGTAACCACTTGTATTCTTTCTACTCACAGCTATGTGTCTGTGTCAAAAGATACTGCAAAGCAGAATGACTGTCTAAAAATATTCCCCTCCAGAGGAATTTATAATGCTTTCAACAGAAGATAACAATAAAACATTTACACATAGCAGGGAGAAGAGTTAAGATACACTTGAGTCTGTATAGGCAGAATGGAAACGTGTGCATTCCCAGATGACATGTGTGTATATATAGTACATAGCTTTTCACATTAAAAGAGTGCTATGACTTACTCCATGAATAAACTCACTAAATAAAAAATAAATACAATCTGATCTATTTTCAATGAATTACACCATTTCATCCTTCTATCTTTGAGCCCCTCCCCTCCCCCCACAAGTGTTACCATGGAGATGACCAAATGCATATCATATGCATGCATGAGTTTGTGTGACTGATGCGCTCAGGGCTGGGCAGCAGGCAGAGAGGAGGAGTGGGGGGAGTGGGGCACGACACAGAAATGTGTTCTACTTAAAATGCTAATTTTACATATTTAATGCCACAGAGCAATTTCTATTGGGAGATGAGTGGAGAAGCAGTGAAGCATAAGGAGAAGGGGGAGAGCACTTATAGCATACACTCAACTGTCCAACAGGAAGGGGGTGGGTAGGTGAAAGCACAAATTCCCTTCTCTCCACTTAACTCATTTATTCATCTGTTTGTACTCTATCCCCTCTTTATCTCGCTCCTGCCCTCATCTCTCCTTCTGCCTCTCAGCATCCCAAGCCTCCTTATATAATTGTTCTGAATGTGTTGAGACAGGGATTCACTGACAGGGGTCCAGACTGTTTTACTTCAGACACACGGCATCAACCAGAGAGAATCTTTGACCTGTTGCCAAAAACACCAGCACACAAGACACCATAGGGAATACAATGGACTACAACAAAAGGGACATCTGTGGTAAATAAACATCCATTGTGTGCAGTATTATTTGCTTTAACAATTTTAGCAAATGAATGTTTGTGAAAGGTATATTGTGAGGAAGAGATCACAAAAATCAAGGAAAAGAAAGATTAAACTTGTCACAAACTCTAAGACTATACATCAGTTATAGAGAGCCATCGTGTAGGAACATGACAGAACATAGATCACATCCACAAAAATCTCTGACTATTAGTTCAATGTCCTCGAGTTCTTTCAAGGTCTCCTCCTGATTGTGCTCCCTGACCCCAGCTAGCATGCAGCCATCAGTGGTTTCATGGTTGATTACAGCTATTCCTGGATTACTCCTGTGTTGTTTTTGGGGCTAAAGGTAAAACCAGATTAACTCGACTTTGGATCTGTGAACTCAGCTGGAAGGCCAGAGGGCTGGTTCTCATGGAGAGAGCACGGATACACACACCTCCACAGGGCACGAGTGCATATACTTCAATAAACACACAAACATACACACCTACACACTTACACACACACACACACACACACACACACACACACACACACAGAGTTGTGTTTCCATTGCTTCAGAGGACAATCTGTCAACAGATATTAACATCCTACTTTAATCAAAACCTAATCTTGATAAACAAATATCTAATTGTGAATATGAAGAATTTATAGGTAGGCAACACAGTTTTGGGGACTAGAAGCTTCCATTTCTATTAACTAATCAAATTTGAGCAGGCTTTGGATGTTCGCAGGTAGTCTGTGTGGAGCACAAAAGGAGAGTCTCAAAACGTATAGTGTGAAAATGCTTTAGAAATTTGGCACATGGAACTGAATGGCTTGAACAAGATAGCAGTCATCTGCTATCTGGATATCCCACGATGTGGATAAAATTGGACCCAGAGGGCTAAAATCTGCAGACTAATCAATTGGTTCCAACCTTGTCTTCATCCTCAGGACTTGTGCATTTGTTTGTTTGTCCAAAGAAAAAGACTGTGTAAGATCTATGCCCCCACACTGTAAACAATGTATATGCATACAAGCAAAAACACACACACAGACAAACCACATAGCATACACATCATTGGTCAAAGATTCAGCCAAATGCTGCAAAACTGATCAGACTGACAGAGCTTCACATTGCAAATCGATGATAAACCAAAGCATGCTAAGAAAGCAACCCATGAGTTTCTCAAGGCAAAGAAATGGGATATATTTCAATGACCAAGTCAGTCACCTGCTCTCAACCCAACACAGCATGCACTTAAGTTATGAAATACAAAACTAAATGCAGAAAGAACCACAAACAAGCAGCAACTGAAGGTGGCTACAGTAAAGGCCTGGGAGAGGATTTCGAGGGAGGAAACTCAGCATTTGGTGATATCCACAGACTCAAGACAACAGGGATCCATTGACTGCAAAGGATTTTCCTTCAAGTATTAAAAACAATCTTTACATTTGAAATTATGTTACTCTGTCCAATTACATTTGAGCCTCTGAAAATGGGGGACTGAGTGTAACAATGGCTGTAATTCCTAAAGAGTTAAAGCAATGCTTTCATTAAACCCCTTGTAGAAAGTCTGCATTTCAATCATGTCTTGATTAAAATGCATTATGGTGGTTTAAAGAGGCAAAATTACAAAAACTGTGTCATAGTCCAAATATTTATGGTTTTTTTAAACTGTGAGGTTTATTACTACAACTTGGGATTGCTGAAGATATCTAGCTTGTTCTGGTTCACTGTTTTAACATTAGCAATAAACTTAACTGTAGATTAAGATTTAATTGTGCAGTGGTATCATCTCAATACTGCCTGAAGGCAGTTGCTCTGGACCTGGAGAAAATGCAGCATTTGCTACTGATCAAAACAAATATTTGGAGGGTTTAGGTGCACTCTGTGTTTGGCAAATGGTTGTTCTCGTTGGAAGGTTTGACATTGTTATAATTAAATCTAAATCAATCATTTTCATTCCCATATATTGGAAGTTTTTTATTTATATTTATTTATTTATTTTTAAAGGCTAACTTTACTGATGTTTTGGAACTTTTGGAGCCTTTATCCAAAGGCTACTGCTATATGGGGTAGACTCTACAGTAGTACAGAGAAGAATGAGCTGCATGATTAGCATCTGTTACACACTAATCGCACAAACACTTTTGTCATTTCTCTTACCTTTTATGATTGAGACCACACCATCTCTATTTTATTTTTGGCAGTTTTTTTTTTATATAATTCCTTGTATGATACAGACAACCCTGGATAAATTATCACATTTAACTTTTATGGACGTGTGAGATCAAATTGTCCACTGCCAGTCTTTACGACTTCTAGTTTTCCCTTTTCTGCTTACCAGTCCAGACACCGTCAGCAAAGCTTGATGATTACACTATGTCTCATAAGGAGTCTTAAGTCCTCACATCTGAGGCCTTCTGCATCACACTGGCAGGTTACCTCTGATGCGATGCTCAGTGGAGCCAGTGAGTCCTGGGTCTTTTCTGGCTGACAATGTCCATGGCTGGCTGCAGCCACTGACAGTTCTTAACACTGACAGCAAGGCAGTCTGCAACTAGAGTCCCTCAACTCACTGTCTGTATGTGTGTATTGTACGTGCATGTGTGTGCATTTAACTCAGTCAACTGACTTTTAATTTTCAATCTCCACCTTTCTGTGAAGATGTGGAGTTATTTTAACCCCAAACCCCCCTTATGTTGGAGCTAGGCTTGTAAAAGGGGTGGTCTGTGTAGGCATCTCAGCTAGATCAAGTGCAACTACAAATAGATTTATTGGTGATTTTTTTTCTCTTTTTTTCGTGTCGCTGCTGGACAGGGTTCATGTAACCCTCCCCCCAATAAAGTCTTAGTCTGGCTTTATAGACATCCTCGTCATTTCTGAGTGTACAAGATGGCCTTTTGGTCATAGAAGACTCAAGTGAGTGTGCCATCTTGGCAGTCACAGATGTCGTTAACCACTATTTTAGTCTAAGGAAAGACAAATAACATAAGATAAAACTGACAGGTTAACCTTTTCAATTATCTCGTAGCCATGAGGAAACACAATGCAGACTGCTAATGCAATGTGGCACGGAGACAATTGAAATATCATTGCTCGCATATCCCGGGGCCTACACACACACACAGTGTAGCTCCATGAGATACAACACAAAAATGCTCAAACAAAACAGCTGGAATTCTATTCTGTGCATGTTTCCAAAGTTCAACTCGCCAGTGTCAGTGGTCTCTCTGTGTCGTATGCCTCAATAAAACAATCAGCCACAGAACACGAAGAACACACACAGACACGCACAAATCTCTGTGAGTGGCCTGCTAGACACACAGTTTCCCCAATCCTCCCACAGGCACCAGTCCAGCCCATGAGGTCATCGCCTGCCGAGACCCTGGATTATAACTCCAAAGGGACCCTTGGAAGCATGTGGTTATACGTTCTGACAGCCCAGCAGCCTGATTAAGCCCCCTGTTTGCTAACGCTAATGCTAAGCTAATATTAGCTTTGTTGTCTGCCTAAAGCTTCATTTTTCAATAGCCGACAGCCTAAACAGTGGTAGGCTAAGCTAAAGCTATGCTAATTTCACTCAGCACACCTATGTATTTCTCATCCAAATGACTTAATGCGGTGTGAGGGATTCATCATTGTGTAATAAGCTCAATGCACCAAGCTAACACTGGATCACTTTGGTCTAACACAAGATTAAGGAAGGTCATATGCAGAGGATTTGGCTTTAACTAGTTTGGAGCCTCAAGGGAACAAGTCTGGAAAAACTTAAGTGGAAGGTTACAAGTATGATGCTGTTAGCTGCCTTCAGTGTGGAATGAGCTGAACTGTATAGCAGCTGTTTTATACCATAAAATAATCTTGAATTAAACTTGAATTCAGTAAACAAGATAATTACAGCGACAGAGAGAAAATGATTGTTTTTACTAAAGTCCAGTCCTACATGAGGAGGTGATAACAGCTTTCAGTTTCAGTCTCAGTTGTTTACTAGCAGAATTGTTTTTTGGTGAAAATCTAGAGGTGCAGGACATTAAACCCATTTTTATACTAGATTCCTAAACATTGCATGGTAGAACATTTTTGTAATTTTTCCATAAACTGAACTTCACTGACTGAATCTAACTTACAAATTTGAAGTTTCTAGGTATTTAGTAGTATTATAATATTGAGGTGGACATTCACATATTCAGTATGCTGTACTTAGCTTGAATATATATAATAGCTTGCCCATTTTAAGCTCTAAACAGCTGTAATCAGTTAAAAGTGAATATCGACTGTCAATTTTATTCTATCAACAAATGCCATTAAAACTTTTAAAAATGATAAAAAATTGTATTTTCAATTTTACAAAAAAAAAAAAACATCTATATTAAGATTTTCTCTGTTTGAGTTTTCCTGCTTTAAAGGAACCCTGTCCTCAAGTAACAACCCATCAACGCTTCAAGTACTGGTTTTAACATCAATTAAAATCCCAGCACCACTTGCTGAGCTGCACTGTGCACTGTCACATCGTGTTTTGTGATCCTGCCGGGTGATGATCTATGACAAAAAGCTCCATCGTGTTTGGCTGCACCACACAGATACAGAAAAAAAGACCCTCTTCCCAATCTTGTATATGCAACCTTTCAAACATGTGTCATACTATAATAAATGTCTGTCTACAATTAAACTTAAACTAAGGATTCACACATGCCTGCACAAGCAAACACAACTACCAGATAATAAGATCTGGCTGAGAAATCGAATAGAAACTGTCACTGAATACAATGAGAAAGAGACACGCTTGTGTGAGAGAAATCAACCATTATCATTTCCATCCATATGAGTTCTCCGCTTCATTCTCCCTGTCCTAACACATTGCCCAGTAAACAGGCTGAGGCCAACAGCTCAACTCAATGCCACCACGTGTTATCCCACAGTGTCTGCTTATGCCTCCATGAGTGTAATAAGCTCCGACAAACCAAATATCTGTGGAGAGTTTATGCCACTTTGACTCGTTGGTTGACTTCTAACTACACAGCAGATTGCAGTTGCTTTCTAACAGCCACGTGATAATGGAGTGAATTTATAGCAACAGTACATCAAAATGGAAAACGTCAAAAAACAAAGTGATCTGACAAAGTCTTTCTGAACTCACCTAAAATCTCAGGATCGCTCATTAGATGACAGTGTCATCACATCCTAAAGGCAATTTAAAAAAAAAAATATTTGCATGTTGATATATCCATAATTCTTAAATGAGGACAGCTCAGGACAGATGTTATTTTAGGACTTTCCACCCACACAAATGAACTCTGGATGGACAAAACATATTAGACACAAATTATTATTCAATAATTATGCTTGTGTTATGCTGTTGGGGACATTTTTCTGGCTCTGTGTGGGTCCACTCGGCTTGTTAGAGGAAATGGTCACTGAAAATCAATGCAATGTTGTTCTGAGTGATTTCCTGATGGGAGTGGTATTTTGCAGGATGATACTGTCCCTTATCCATAGAGACTGAGGGTTTACTGAATGTTTTCATTAGTATGAAAATGATGTCAATTATAAGCTATAGATCTGCAGTTATCAAATCCCAACCCAAATTAACACCTACAAGGGATTTTGAACCAATGCATGACAGTGCTGACACCAAATGAGTGACTATACTTTGGAAAAACAATTTTCATTCCTCTGGTAGACTTCCAGAGACTTGAGGGATCAATTCCAAGGAACACTGAAACTGTTCTGTTGACATGTGGTGGCTCAAGACCTTACTAACAAATTTCTGTTGTTTTTTTCTTTCATTTGTCATCCATCGAATCTTCAAGCATACTTTTAGAGAATCTGTAACAGCTAATGTCTAAAATGTAAAGGTTTAAAGCGTATTAGATAAACTGTACACTGGTTTAGGATAAGCCCAGCTGCATGCTTTATTTTCATTTGTCTAACTAATCTTCTATTTGCTATTTTTAAATGATAGTGTCATACTGAACTAAATGTTCTATTATCTAGTCATAGCTCTACATATGGTTGTTCTAGGTTTAAAAAAAAGCGTAATAAAGCTCATTTAAACATAGGAAGTAACTTGGCATCATCACCACCATCGGGGCTATTTGTGTGCTCAGTGGTGCTGACTATGTGCGTTCAGTGGTGCGTTCACATACTCTTGCATGACAGCTAAAGTAGCTCCGTCTAACGGCACTGATGTTTCCTGCCATTTGCCTTTAGGGCTTTTCCTCATTCTCTGCCTCTTCCTAGCTGACTTTTAAAGTGTTCTTCTGTTTCGTTCTCCCTGAGGAAATATGATCAACAAAGCCGGCTTTAGAGAGAGCAAGACCAATGATCTTAGTGTCTGTTTAGTGCGTTATCATGGCCCTGCCAAAGGCTTTCGCCAGTTTACATGTCATTCAGTAAAAGTCAGGTTGAAGTGACAGCAGGTGAGGCAGAGGTTTAAACCCTGTCATAACCCGAGTTCCTTTTATAAAATAAGGCAAAGGAAGCTACATATCAGATATTACAATAAAAATATAATATATTATACAGTCAAAATAAAAGAAAAAAAGAAAGTACACCCTCTTTCAAATCTAAGGTCTTCTGTATTAGGACATAATAATAAAAAAAAGATCCTTAGTGGGTATTAAAATTAAGTAAATACAAACTGAGATGAATAACACATGACACATTATAATGAGTCATTATTTATTTAACAAAAAATAAAATGCATAAACAGTGTATGAATAAACAAGTACACCCTTACTGCCTAAAAAGGAATTAAGAGGATAAGTAGCAGCCAGGTGCTACTAACCAAATGCATTTGATTAATTCATCATCAGCAAGTGTGAACACCTCTGTAAAAGCAGAAGTTCTGTCAGTTTGCTGGTCTAGAGCATTCAGGTGTGTGTAAACAAAATGCCAAGGAGGAAAGACATCAGCAATCATCTTAGAGAAGCAATTGTTGCTGCCCATCAATCTGGGAAGGGTTATAAGGCCATTTCCAAACAATTTGAAGTCCATTATTCTGCAGTGAGAAAGATTATTCACAAGTGGAAAAACATTCAAGACAGCTGCCAATCTTCCCAGGAGTGGACGTCCCAACAAATTTACCCCAAGGTCAGACCGTGCAGTGCTCAGAGAAATTGCAAAAATCCCAAAAGCTACATCTCAGACTCTACAGGCCTCTGTTTGCATGTTAAATATTAAAGTTCATGATAGTACAATTAGAAAAAGACTGAACAAGTACGGTTTGTTTAAAATATTTGCCAGGAAAAAGCCTCTTCTCTCTAAAAAGAACATTGCAGCATGGCTTAGATTTATAAAGTTGGATCCAGTGTTAATTTTGACAGCAAATTTTGATTGTTTTAGTTTTAGTCTTCTGACTAAAACGTCATTTAGTTTTAGTCATAATTTAGGCATCTAAATTCTTTTAGTTTTAGTCTAGTTTTAGTCGACTAAATATCACAAGATTATCGTTGACTAAATCTAAAGTCAAAATATAAACTAAATATAAAGTGTAAAAGTTTTTGTGTTTTTACCAGTGAGAGTTGCTCCACACGGTCTTATTTTACTTGACATCAAATGTGAAATGTGTCCATATGTGGTGATGATTTGAGCTTATTTTGCAGCCACAGGACCTGGGCACCTTGCAGTCACTGAGTCGACCATGAACTCCTCTGTATATCAAAGTATTCTAGAGTCAAATGTGAGGCCATCTGTCAGACAACTTGGGTCATGCATTTGGGTTGTATTAGGACAAGGACCCAATCACACCAGCAAATCTACAAAAGAACGGATGAAAAAGAAAAGAATTAAGGTGTTGCAATGGTCCAGTCCAAGTTCAGACCTCAACCTGATTGAATGAATGCCTGCAAACCTTAATGAACTTCTTTGAATGATGGGGGTACTTTTTCACACACTGCTTCTGTATTGGCATAGGTTTTATTAAATAAATAATGACTGAGTGTAACGTGATTTTGTTCAACTGAGGTTGTATATTTTAGAGCCCGTTAAAGACCAAATTAGGGTCTTTAACAGGTTCTAACATTTTTGTTAAGGACTAGTAGTTTTATTAAATCAGATGTTTTTCCTCTGAATTTCTTCTTCCCCAGTAAGCACACTTGGGTTTACTATTTGATAGCAATGTATAATAACGACAACAATATTGCATAAGGAATAAATGGGACAACCACTTGAGCAGAGGAAGAGAAGGAACACCAGAGGCCTCAGGGTAACAACCACTTAATTCAACTGCATTTTACTTCACTACTTCCCACAAAACCAAATACTAAAGGTTACGGAAAAGATGAAAGAGAAAGAAGAAAACTGTTTTACCTGAATGGTGCAATGGCCAGTTTCCAGCACTCCCTGAAAGGAGAGATACAAAGTATGTCTCTGAGTGGTGTACACTGAATAGTCTAAAATGTTTATTTCAAATACTGACATTAATTTTGAATGACATTTCAACTTTAGCATTTGACTTCATCACCCCGATTCAACATCAGACAGTGTATCAGACATATTTTAAAAATATCCCTTGAGTGAATCTTTTGACTGACCATCCATGAGGACATTTTAGACACTGTAAGGATTCAAAAATAAATAATCCCATTAGCTGGGTGAATGGTCAAACAATTTTACCTCCATAAACTTTCAAATGCACTGAAAATTTCACCTTGATTTGGAATGCAATGAAGTGAATAACAATTACATTGACCTTTTTTTCTCCTTATTAGCTTTGCTCCCTCCTACCCTGAATCATGATGACTAACACTAAAAATGCAGCTTTCCATAGGTTTGCATCTTCCGCTTTTATATTTGTCTCTATGGTCACATAGCTTCAGGGCATTTTCCTGCCAGAGAAATAGCTAGGGCAAGAATAGTTTTGGAAAAGTCTGTGTTCATGTGTCAGTCCACATCTATCTATCTGAAGCCCACCATCCTATGGTAACCGTAAGCGTAATGGTATGTGTTTTTCCTCAATAGTTCAGCGCAGGGTACTGTATTCAGTCCATGGCCTGATTTAGTAAAGCCTATGATTTGTTAAAGCGCCACAAATCAACATTTTGTTATATTAGCAATGGATCAGATGACTTCTTGTACTGTGAAAGTGATTACTCGGGAATGAAATGGCAGAGAATTACCATCCTGTTTTGAAGTTTCAGTTTTTACTTTAAACCAGTTTAATCTCTGATCAACAAACTTGCAGCATCAAACAGCAGATTAATGCAATTAGCAACTCCCCACCTCCACCATCACAGAGGCAAAACAGTGAAACTTCAACTTAATTTCATTTTAGGCTGAAGTATGAAGTCAAAGGAGACTTGGCCACAGCCAGAGATCCAGCTTTCACGCCTAGTAATAACCCTTGACATGAAAGTTGGGTCATTTTTTGTTTTTACAAATGTTGAGGCTTGCTTTCCGTTAAAGTTTGCCAGCAGTGATAAAACTGTAAATGAGCACAAGCAAATGGTCAGAACAGGATTTTCAGAAGGCAGTTTAAAAATAGCAGCACTGCTGGAAGAGGTGCACAACAAAGTCACTTAATCACCTTTCTTCCTCATTCAGATGCTTGGTATGAACTTCAGCATGTATACATGGATATACGCACTGAGTTGATGCCATGATTACACTGATTAGACATTAATCTTAGTTAATCAGTTGCACAGGTGTACCTAATAAAGTGTCCATGAATTTAATTACTGCACTGAGTGCAAAAACAAAGTCAGAACTGGGTTACTGTATGATTTGAATTCATAATTTCATAATAAAAATATACCAACTCCAATCAAAATGTTTAACAGCATGTTAAGTCATCAGTGATGGGACCACTGGAAGTGTGCCCATTACCTGTGGGAGGCCAACAGTGGTAAAGTCCTTCTCTCCACAGTGTAAAAGTGTAAAAGCAACTGCATTATGGGACTATCAAATACTACTCAGTTACAGAGAATGTGGAAATTTAACATATTTGACTGATGTTCCTTCCTGTGTCATTTGGACCGATACAGATACGCTGGAATTTCTTTAAAATTGTTACCCGTAACTAAAGGCGTACCTTTAATTTTACAGCATGAAAAACCTACTCATCACAGCTAATATTTATCCATTTCACAGTATGAAGTCAGAAATCAGCACATCGGCTTTTTCTCACATCATAAATTCCTGATTGTGCATGCTATCTGTCTGTGAGAAGTTGCCGACAGAAGTTGCCCTAGGAAATCGGCATAATCACACACAAATGGTACGTAGCTGTGTCAAGTTTCACACGTATTGTTGCTGCTTACGGCTACACAGCCCCAACCTCTGACCCCTCAGAAACAAGACACTGGTTGTTTTGGTATAATTCTATGGCAAAAGAACTAAAAGAAAATCAAAAGCAGATACTTTCTCTTAACAAATCATGAGCAATGACATCCAAGTTCATGAGAAACACACGAGACATTTACAAGGGAAATAAGCTTTTCAATTTACTAAATGACTGCACAATACTGGGATTGTCACAGTCATGCACTGAAGTTTTTATCTTGTCAATTTAATGGTTTGAAATCACCAGAAAGTTTAAGATGCAATCTCAGTCTTCCCAAAAGCAAGACAGATTTAATGAGAGTGGTTTGAGAAAGCAGACGAAGGGGAAAGCCCAGAAACTTTTTTTTTAAAATTCCGTCCTTTTAGCTTTTCCCTTTTATAGCTGTGTTCATAACAGTGAACAAAATCACAACAGATAAAGAGAAGAACAAGGGGTAAACAAACGGACTACTAGTGAAACTGCCACTTGTTCAGAGAGCGTAAGCTGGCAAATTAGTTTTGGGGTCAGACCCTGACTCTGCTCTATTGTCTGCCGCAACACCAGTCCGTCATGCTTCTGTGGAAAAAATCAAATAAAATAATAGCAGTCCAACAGGAAAGATCAGTTGATGTTTTAGTAAATCCCTGTGATGGCCATTGTAGAGGTCACAGATGGGTAGCCATGAGAGTGTTTTGTAAAGGAAGTGACTCAGAGAAATCTCTAAACGGGTGCTGCTCAAGCAAGGTCTTGGTTGTCACACAAAACAGGTTTAGACTTGGGGGAGAAAACAGACACATTAATAGGATGTTTCAGTTAATACTGGTACAGCATTTTCCTTTTACTGCAAGACACGGATATGTCTTGCCATGTAATTTTTATGGCACCTAGTGATACAGTAATCTTGAATGGAATGGAAAATGACAGTCACAGCAACAGCAAATACTGTGAGCATATTTATACATTACAGTTAGATTCAACAAAGGATTAATCACTTACTAACACTTCCTATTACTTCATTGCTGTTTCTTGTAAACTGAGGAGTTGCCAGTTCAAGTCTGAACAGTTTTTTCAAAGTTTGTAATAATTTATGCAGCTTTTAATTTGAGCTTCTCTTTCCAGTGCCCTCTCTCTCACTCACACAGAAGCATGCATACACCTCTTTCAGTTACTCATGCACCCTGTAACCTACCGCCCCCACACACACGTACACACAGTCAACTGTTCCTCTTCCCTTGCAGTGTGCACGTCCAGTGGCAGGCCCAAGTCTGTAATTGCTGCCTCTGTGGCGTGGACAGACAGGCGAACTGGGGATTGGAGATGACACGCACCCATTATTAGTGGACCAAGTGCTGTTTTTGCAATTACTGAGGATTTGGCTGAACATACTGAATCAGACTCTGGGATTCTCTATTCAGAAGCCATTTCAACTCCAACTGGCTGCACAGCTTCTGTTGGCCGCGGTCTAAACAGCACTGGGCTGGGCCTCTGCAGGAGCCTGAAAATCTGTTCTGGGGAACAGATTTTGAAGAATATGAACCTGAATTTGATGTGTTTTAAAGTGTGCTTATGTGGTTATCATATTTGGTCTATCTTAAACTGGAAAGCACTTTTGGGTGCTTTCCAGTTTAAGCACCTGTTGTTGTTTTTTTGTTTTTTTTAATGTTCTATATAAATAAAGGTAACTTGATCTAACTTGAATCAGGTTTTCATTTTCTTTTCTTTCTTTTTTGGATAAGGTAGCATCCAAGGGGCCAAGGCAGGCAGGACTGAATAACGTTATGAAAAAGACTGACTGCCTTTTTTTATTAAGGCTGAATGTTGTCACATGGTCAGCCTGGATGCCACGCAGCAAAGAAGAAGAGTGCTCAACCTCTACTCTACCTACTCTACCTATTATTTGCACTGAAGTGTTGTTTTATGGGCTGCACAATAACTGAGGTTCGTCTGAAGAAACACTCCACAATAATAAACAGATCCTAAAACATGATTTTTTTGTTTGTCTTATTATTCTTCCAATTAAAAATACTTTCGGGAAAATACTTTTAGATGAGAAATCCATGTTGTCTATGAAGCTACAATGAAGAGGTGTAAACTTAAACAATGTAGTAAATAGATGACCAGCACCTCTGAAGCTCCCTTTACTCAATAACATGTTAAACTTTGTTTGTTCAATCAGTTTGAAAGGCTTGTGTTTATGTAACTTCCTGGAGTCACCGCCTACCCTACAATACACTTCTTCACCACTGATTTGGCAGAGAAATTAAGTTACAACACACCTGTTCACGCTCACTTTTAAAATGTATCTTGATCCACTCACAAGCAGACAGCACAAAATACAAGCGTAAATAACCACCGAGATGCATGGTGAGCCAAAACGATGTGTCCTGTCCATGGGTCCAAGTTTGTAACAGGTAATGTGTCCTTAATGCATCTTGTCTTGCAACCTTTTGCACGCAGCAAATGACTTTTTCCTTCCAATCTCAATGGTTGGTAAAACTCGTACATGTATGTTAGTTCTGAAAACCATTTTTATTTGCTAGCCCTTGATAAGCAAATGTGGTACTTGACTGCTGACAGACAGATGTAATAACTTTGCAGAATTCCCTCTGACTTAATAGCACAAGTGAAAGTGGTCAGCTGGACACTGGAGACAATGACAGACAGTTGTAAAGAGCGATGTTTCTCAGGTTTCCAATTGTGATCTAGTCAGCAAAAGTGCATTTTAAAACCAACTGAAAACAAGGTCTAGATGTTTCTTTCTTACATACTTATTGCAAAAGTCATGACTCTAAGCATCATCACTAAATAAACTATAAGATTTTCTTCAAGGCACAAAATCTATACAAGCCACAGTACAGCATAAAAGTAAGACTATCAGCACAGATAGCCTAAAAAAGTTGGTAGAGGGGTTTCCGTAGAAGACTAGACATAGGTATTAGTTCTGCCCAGCAGATTAGTAAGTGAGGGGTGCTGACTAGGAGCCAGCTAGCTACTCAGGCATAAAGACAGCATGAACCTGGCTGAGTCTATATGGCCTGGTTCTAGGGCTGAGGTTGTGGTGGTTGTACCGGCAGCCAGTGGCTGCTGCGTACCTGCAATCTCCCTGATGATAATGCAACATGGCAGCCCCGAGGGCAAAGCCCGTACAACTTTCTCAGCCCTCTCAGAGTAATTGGTGACCCCTGAACTTGCCCTTCATATAAAAGGAGGAAAGGGAGGGTAAAGGAGAGACAAGAAGAGGAGGGGGAGACAGGACAAGCGATAGTCAACAGAGACACTAGAAAAGGGGAGACAAGGTCATATAAAAGAAAGGAAGACAGAAGGCAAAAGAAAAGAAAACTCAAGAAGACGTGAGCTGGGAGGAAAAGGTTAATCTCTTTTACTGTGGATAGTTTGAAAGTTCAGACACACAAAAGTCCACAGCCCAGTTGTGTGTGTCCTTTATTGGAGGCAAAGGGGGAGACCAATCACTTCTAGTCTATCCTGTAACCACATACTCTCTTATAAATAGTTACAGAAACTGCAATGTTTTCCCATTTGTTTATTAGAAGAACTAACAATGATAAGACAAGTGCCACCAATTTTATTATCATTTTATTTCACTAAGCCAGCAAAATAAAATTCTTGCACTTTTTGTGGTTTATATATCAATATGTTACCATTTCACTTTATGACCTATAACTTTTTGGCTAAGTTAGCCTATTTAAGCAATGTGGAACAACAGGCATGTGTATTCACACTAACCAAACTAACAGTGACTGCTGGCTACCTGATTTTACAAGGCTAAGTCAAGCATGGACTGCAGGTTGGCATGTATATGTCAACTGCTCTTTCTGCTCTTTCTTAAACAGCTGAAAATAAAATGCTCTCCTACTTTTTCGCTCATCTCCATGATTTTCCTCGTAACTGCTCCGATCCTTTGCTCATACCGAGGCTGCTGAATTGTGTCTGGCTCTGAGTCCCAATAGTTTTAGCTTTAGCCACTTTTCTTTAAAATGTCCGTGTTTTTACACAGATCCACTCATGGTTCATGCATGTGCAACATGCCACTGTGCGTGTTGTGCATGCATGAAACAGACAAGTTCATAAATGTTGAAAATCGTCCGATTCTGACCCCTGGCCATTCAATCGATGTATTTCTAGACAATTGTTTAGTAATAGTATGAATTTTACATTGAAATCTTAACTGCGTGTCCTGAATGGTTATAAACTTTTCTGCCCTTATTGGAGGGACATACAGTATAAAAACAGAGGTTCTTCACAGAGTTCATTGTTGCAGTCTGCTTATGAACTCGGTTCAGGTATGAACCTGTTGAAAGCCTGCTGCTGACTCCTGAATAACCACAGGCTAGTGATGGCTTCCTGAAACTTTAAGGCTTTGCTGCTTTGTTGACCAGTGTTGCCTACTGGAAAAATTATTGAGAACAGCCAAATCATCCACTTATCCCACTTATCCATTTTCTTAACTGCTTATCCAATTTAGAGTCACTTGTGAGCTGGAGCCTGTCCCAGCTGTCCTAAGTCAAGAAGACACTCTGGACAGATTGTCAGTCCATCAACAGGACAGCACATAAAGACATAAGCATTCACTTCAGCAACACTTGCTAAATCAAGTGACTCTGAAACTGCTTTATGATTTTCTGTAAACTTTATTAATCATTATTATAGGTACAATGGGACATGGCTGTTAAATAACCTGGGTGACTTGGACAGATGCAGTGTTTCATTTGTTTTGATATAATACCTCCTCTGCTTTAACAAGGACTCACTCAGTGTGAATGTTGGCATACCCCCAAACTTATTCAAAGAAGAACTCAATTTTTTTCTTCACATATAAGTTATATTTAATTTTAGCAAAACTAACAAAAACAAAGTAGAACATTAAATGTAAAAAAAAAAAAAGTAGGAAAATATTTGAATAGCATTTAGTTTAAAACTTTGGTTCGAAATGATCACATTATTCTTTTCAAAACTTCATCATCAATTGTGTGATGGCTTGTTTGTCATCACTGATATCATTATATCAGATTAGATATAATATAGAGCAGAAACTGTCAACATGGACTAAAGATGGTTCAGAGTCTCAGTGTCACATGCAACAGCGCCTTATTGTTCCTTTTGTAAATTTCCTTATGTTCCCTTCAAGTGTTTCTATAAGTGTTTGTTTTTAACATGATTAAAACTAGTCTGAATTATTTTGTCTTTTAAGAACTACATCTGACCAAGCGTACAACTAACCAGTTCTTTCAGCCACAAAAAAAGATATTATTTTTTGAATTAGTAAGTACAGAAATATGCTGAAGGAACTTTTTATGTCCAGTGACTTGAAGGCTGAGTCTTGTGTGTGTAGCATGGTTACTTGTGTTTCAGCTTAGAGGACTACAGACATCAATCTTCATGAAGTTCACACTTCACCTGTATCAAAAATAATCATTAGAATCACATTAATGTGAAATATCACTTTTTCTTCAACATGCTCAAAAACATAATCCAGGAGGCATTACTTTTCTTTAAAAAATACTTTTAATTGCATATGAGCAGTGCAATCATGTATTTTTAATAAGATAGGGTTAGATTACGTGTAGGTACAAAAGCCTACAATAAAATAAAAAGAGATTCAGTCTAAATTAGTACTGCTGCTCTACTTATACACGCTGCATTGTGGGGTAAAAAACTAAGATTATTTAGATCAACAGAATAACACAGTAGCCCTGACATATCCTGTTACTTTAAAATATTAACTTATTTACTTGTTACAGCTCATAATTATGTATTTCAACACACAGGACAGTCTTATGGTACTGCGATATTCTTGGTCCCTCAATATGTCTAAGAAGTTTACCCAAGGTGCTCTATGTTCCTCATCTCACTACTTTATCTTTGGGCTGTACATATTAGTCTGTTCCATGGCATTCATCACTCCAGCCCTGTCTGTGTGCATTTTTCTATGCAGTATGAATCCATTTGTCTCCACTGACGGAAAATAATTGCAAAGCAAACAAATCATCTCTGCCACATTGAGCAGGCCTCTACTCCTGGGGCAAAGCAGCTAGATAGCTACAGGAATGAAAGACAGACTGACGCAGAGAGGAGCACAGAGAGGGAAAAGAAGGCGAGGACGAGAGCAGGATAGAGGAGGCTCAGAGCAAAGTGGTTTGGCATTTGCATTATATATGCAGAGTGTTAAAAAGTGTTATGTTGGAGAAAGATTGCAGTCAGATTGAAAGTGACTACATGGTGCACTGGGAAACCCAAAGAAAGAGAGAGGGCCAGAGACCTTAGTGGAAGACTGCCAGATGGAAACTCACTCCAGGAACATAAGGAGGAGGCATCTGGGAACACACTGCCTTGGAAAAAAAAGATAATTATAGCATGATGCAAAAAAAGAAAAAAAAAAGAAAACTTACATGTAGTATAACTGTGTTCTTACTATAAGCAGCAGCAGGGTTTAGTGAGAAGAAAAGAACTCAGAAGAAGAGTGTTTCTAAAATGTAACCAGCCCAGCCTACTTCATTTTTAGGGCTTGCATTAGTATCACTAGTAGTAAAAGACTATCCAGAAGTGAAAATACATAAACTGGCAAAGGAGAGAATTACATCATAGGAACTGTGCATCTTACCTCTGTGTGAGAGTAGCTTAGCCTACCTTAGAGTTTGCAGCTGAAGGAAAGTCGTGTGTAAAACAGAAAACGAGCATTGTTTCGTTGGGCTTTTCTAGCAGATATTAAAGTCAGTAACTTGCCAATTGTCAGTTCACATTCTCCTTTTAGAAACGTAATGGTTAATGTACAGAGCAACTGGAAACCTTAACTCCATTACTACTTATATGGCTGCAAAACAACTGTCAAACAGTGGTAAAAATCACAACAATGCACCTTGCGATGGCGCAAGGATACAACACGCACCTGGGCACCAGCACTATATCTTGGTGTTCTTCATAGTTTAAAAAAGTAAGAATAAAAACAACTCGACCCTGACAGATTATGTTCTCTTCTGGGTATTCCTGTGATTTACACGAGCCTTTTACTCAACACTGATGAAAATCAAGATATGAAAAGTAAATCAACTGTTCCGTGTGAAATATGTTTAAAACATAAATAAATTACCAAACGCTATGATAAAAAAAAATCATAAATTAATTAATAAAGAATACAAATGCATGTTACACTACTAATTAGTGAATTCATGATTGAAGGCCATGAAAATGCCATTACAGGTTCTCTTGCGCCCTCTAGTGACATAATACTAAAACCACTCCTCGAAGTTGAAAAGTGGTAAGCTTGCCAAGTAAGGCCTGTTTTACCCTCTAAAAATATTAGTTTTAGAGAAAATATATTTGAAACAAAGAAGTGCCAGAAATATTTATTATTTATTTGTTATGCTCGTGGAAAAAAAGCAAGATTTTCTACTGTTTTCAGATGGCACAGCGTCGCTGCTAATCCAGGCTTGGTGCTCTATGTCACATGCTGTTACTGGTACAGAGGGTTTAAATAGTATCACTTGTATTGTTTGTGTATTGTATAAAATGTGGATAAATCTTACAGGAAATGTACTTGTCCATAGCCATTACAAAAACAAAAACAAAAAAACAAAAAAACAAATCCCAACTCAATTTTTTTAAATGTACACAAACATATGCCGATGCAGTGGTGTAAAATTGCAATCTGTAAGCATAATATCAAAACAAGTGGCATCACTTTTACTGTGATGAAGTTTATGAAGGGGATGATTGTGGCATCCATATTTCATTTATTTCCCAGTAAATGCAGCTTCAGAGCAATGCTGCCCCAAATCTCACTCACAGACCAGAATTAAATGCATTGCTGGGTGGAAAAAATGCTAACTCACATCTTTCCAGGAAGTACTGCAATGTGTTTGGTTACTGCTGTTTAGTGTCACAGCTCCTGCTACATAAACACCTCTGAGAGCACCAGTGGGACTGGATGTAAAATGGTCCTTCACCAGTCTCCCTGTGTGGTGGTACATCAGGATCTTTTTTGTCCCAAATGTGTCTAGACATTTCTCAGCAGCCAGGTTGGAGGCGAGATACCAGACTGGGAGAAGTAGTTCCACCACCATGGTTTTTCCTCACGCTCTCTCTCGCTATCACCTACATCTGGATCCCTGGAATGCTCAAACTGGTTGTAGGGGTCAAATCGATCCCATGTGTCTACCGTGGGGAAGAGGTGGTCATCAATATCAGGCTCCACGGGAACCTGGATGCAGGACATGAGTGAAAATGGTAGAGCAGAGGTGATGAAGGCGGTGAGATTTAGAAGAATGTAGTTTACAGTGGGACTTTGAAGACAAAGATCCAAACCTTCTGCAGGACAAAGTCGACACGTCCAGCCTTGTTCATGGTGTGAGGCAGATAAACTCTCTTGCTGACCTTGGAGTAACCCTTGGCTGTAGCTGTCACGATGTGAGTTCCAGGGTTAAGCAGCCGCCAGTAGTCTCCATCTTCAGCTGGAAGCAAGGCAACAAGTAGACACAGAATGGTGGGGAAGAAAGTGAAGGAAGAGCATGTTAAAAGGAGAAAATCAGCAAAATGTCTAACGCCCAAGGTCAATTTTGCACACTTACAAGTAGATAAAAAAAACAGTAGTTCAATACACCAAATGGAAAATATATAATGACATAGTTATGTATACCTGTGGTGACATCTTTCCTAATTCCCTTGACAGAGAGTGTTGCACCTTTTATTCCATTACCATAAACATCCTTAATTACTCCCTTTATTCCTCTGTGGACCTGTTTAGAGAAAAGGAGCACAATGGCAAGACATGTTGTTTCCATGGGTACCAGGTAGGTTTTTTTTTTTCCTGAACAGAGTAACACTTACAGACTCAAGAAAACTAAGGAGAGCTTCCTTATTCCTCTTCCATTCTGGGTAAAGCTCAGCCTCTGAGGGGAATTTGTCGCATCCAAGCTCCACAGTTATCTCAAGACAGTTAGTGTGCAAATAATTGAAGTCTGACATACCTGCAAAGAATAGGAGAGGTGCAGACATTGTGAGAAACTTGAAAAAAATATTCATGTAAAGAAGGCTGATTGATTTTTTTTTTTTGCTGTGAGGGGTAAGGAGTGGGGTTTAAAGTATCTCACCACCAGCAAAACTGTACCACAGTGCCCCATTGATGATGCCCCGAGTTCGATAAAAGGAGGCTCCACACCTCTCTGTATCATTGTTTGACATAGTGGCATGGGCATCGGCATACGTGCGAGCTAGCTGCTTGAAGACCTGAGCATTGGAAGATTATTGGCCAAGGTGGACAGTGATTGTTATGAGACATCTGCTATCTATAAATGCTCCTCCCCTACCTGTTCATCCGGAGTGGGGGAGAATATCCTCTCCTCATGAGGATGTCTAGAGTAGTCAAATGGGTAGGAGATCACCAGGTCCCCTCCGTGGAGGCTGGCAGACTGAACGAAAGGCAGAGACCTAATCCACTTCATCACTGCATAAGTCTCTGGTGCCACCTACAGTACAAAGAAAGTATTGAATCATTTTAGAAGCCAATATGAAATAACTGCTGGAGAATATTCCCCCCCACAAATGTTCTCTAAAATACCACTGCCTTCTTACCTTCCCAAACCAGTATGAATCGGGAATCGGGATGTGGTCAGTACGGTAGTGCCTGCTGCGTCGGTTCCGGTACAAGATGGAAGTAAGGTCCGGAAAGTTCCGGTTCAGGTCAATATTCTGGGCATTGGTCCGACCATTGGTCCAACCATTCAACAGGTGACCCTGAAACATTTAGATTCAAACTAGTAGCATTAAAATGTGTGAAGCTGTTCAAACTGATGACAACATCAACTGTAATGATGGTGATGTCTAGACATTAGTAGGTGCAGTGACTATATTAAGAGCAAAATATTATGAATATTAGTCAGGAATTCAAGAAGGAACATGTTAGACTATGTCTGTTAATTCTATTGTTAACATGAAGACAAGATCATATATCCGTCAAGAGACATAGTAGTAAATGGAAGCTGAAACCATTTAATCTTAGAGATGAGCAAAACAATCTTTTTTTTCTCGTCAAGATAATCAAAAAGGGATTTTTTGATTATGTAAACTGTTACATGCTACAAACATGTATGTATATGTTTCCATATACAGAGCAAATATGGCAACAGTTTGTTTTAACTATCTCTTTTTTTAAAATAAATATAACTGAAAAGTTACCACACTACATGCAGTACATCGCATATGAATACATTCAAAGTAGTTTGGACCACATAACATTTAAAATGTGATCATATTCATATAAAATGTACGATATACTGTAAACTTTCATTCATATTTAAATCATGTTTTCTGTATAAATCATTCAGAGTAGTAAATGTGTTTTTGAGTATTGCTGTATTTAAATTAGGCTATACAGTACTTTCTGGACTGCACAGTACATGCAATGACAATGACGGTTCTCATAGTGGACTTCATAATCTATTTTTATCAGTCTTGTGTCAAACAGCTGCTACACACAGTTGAGCATGCACACAATCAGTGCACAATATTCATGCAGAGTATGTTAGAGGCACAATGACAAGGCCACATTCACTTTGTGTGCATACACAACATTTTGACTAAATGCTCCACCAGTACTGTTATCCCGAGTAATGATCAAGAGATGCCAGTGTAGAAGTCTCACTTTCTCAGGCTTGCTGCATTGTCCATGGAAAATGTTTGAGAATCCAGCATAATGTACAGTAGAATAAACAGAGCTGAGAGACTTCTACAATTGCTCAACAGGCTAGTAAAGTGAAGTAAGGTACATGCAGTTGTCCCACTGCCAGCTATGCAAACTTAATTTCAGAAATTTCAGGACTTTGGCAGATTCAAATCAAAGTTTATGAATTTGTCTGGGAGTGGGTGGACTTGCCCTGGGCAACAGGACTATGTAGACAAGCAGACAGACTGACAGAGAGGTAGGAGGTGGAAGCCTGGAGTCATTTCATAGAGCTTCTGTGTGTACACAGTTACGTACTATATAGTTAAAAGTTTGCTCTTAGGTTTCAAATTTTACAATCCACAACCCACATTGTAAATCTCCCCTGCATTAGCTCTCCTTAGCAGATTAACCCATTCTTCCACCTCCACACCTGAAGCTGAGCAGACTAAACAGACTGTAAATCAAGATCGGATAATGACAGTTTGTCTTTTTTCTGTTAACAATATTTACTTCCTGGTTGATGAGCTCCGGGTCATTGCTATCCTCTACCTCTGAGGCGGCTAGCTCATAGCCATCGGGGTTCATGGAGGCTAGAATATGGATGCGAGTGGTGTTGATGATGGTCTGAATTCTTTGGTTTCCCAGGATATATTCTGAACACAGGTACTGGGCCAAATAGATGAGCAGCTGGCGGCCCAGCACTTCGTTGCCATGCATGTTGCCCACCAACTTGATCTCTGGCTCTACTACAATTCATAGACAGAAGTGCACATGATTAAAGCTGCATTCACTGATGTTTTTGGTCATTTTTGCCATTGTGAGCAGAACGAGCAGTAAACACAAATCAAATTATTTATTTAGAAAGTTGTTGTGATTAATGTAGCAACCATGTGCCTATTTAAACATCCTGCAGAAAGAGGCCAAAATTAGCTTTCATTTCAAGTTATGTTTGTGTCCATCTGATGGATATAAGTCAATATCCTACTTTAAAAAAAACAGCTGGCTTGTTAGTTGATACTACATTGAGAATTTATATTTAATGTAAAAAAAATCTGAAGCTGGAAACAATTTTGAGAGGGCTAAGATAAAGCCAAAACAATAAAGTTGAGTGAGGGGTCTTGCATTTAAAACAGCAAGTTAAATAATGGTAAAACCCTGCAGAGCTGAGAGGAGCTGCTATTTACTGATAAGGTCTGTCACTATGGTATACGCAAATCATTTGATCATTTGTTCTCCCCAGCACTATTGTGAGAAATGATGTTTTCCTACTGATTAGTGCTCCCGATTACATCAGTGCCTTATATGGTGCATATTCTGTCTGTTAGTATCAATTCTACACTTTGTGATGCTAACATCTGCAGTCTGGATCTGATGTTGTCCAAGATTTTTTGGGCTCTTAGGCTGCACTCAGAAGATCTGCCCATCACACGTCCAGCCCATCACTATAAGTGTAGGTGGTTACAAGTGCTAGTAATTGTTTCCCCAAGGCAACTATTTAACACTCAAGCTGAACTAAATCAATGCCAATAAATCGCTTAAAGAAAGGAAATCAATTGACCTGGTACAACACAGTTCACAGGTATAAAAATACTGATATTAACACTGATGATAACAAAAATGATGTGCAGCAGACCAATCTGCAGCAACTGTGTGATGCTGTCATGTCAATATGGACCAAAATCTCTGAGGAATGTTTCCAGCACTTTGTTGAATCTATGTCATGAAGAATTAAGGCAGCTTTGAAGACAAAAGGGGGTCCAACCCAGTACAGCAAGGCATAACTAATGAAGTTGCAGATGAGTGTATATCAATGATAATCTTTGCCAGTGAAGTCCACAAGCGGTCATAAAAAGGAAGTTAAAGCAAAACATGGGTGAAATGAAATGCATCTTTGTAGAGCAGAGGTAAACAGAGTAAAGAAGGAAAGTCAGGTGAAAATGTTCGAAAAATAACTTAATTTAGTGTAATAATCGTCATAACATTACCCTTCCTTACTCACATAGCTCATGCTGTCCTGGGTTGTTGGTGAATTCAATTACCAGTAGATCTCTGCCCTCAGTACTGCGTCCGATGCTGTAGATGTGGGAGATATGGGAGCATTTGGCTGCTGTTCGCTTCAGTATGCTGTACATCTGTGCATTGGAGGTGTAGGTGAACTGAATGATAGTACTGGGCTCCTCAGGAGAGAGACTGGACAATGCTTGCTCCTGTCTGACTGAAGGAAGGACACCAAGATTAAGGGGAATGCAAGAAGAGTGCTTCAAAGAGCATCAGACTTACTTTATTCCAGGCAGTGTACAGCACATTAACATGACTTTTACCTTTCAGCCCTGCCAGTGGATCAAAGCAGCCCTCTTGGTCACTGGCAAAGAAGCGGTCACAATCCAGGAAATAAGGCCAGGCCATCTCAATGACCTCAAAAGCATGGGCACAGTCCTTCCTCAGTGCCTCACATGTGCTCCGGCATGGCTTGACCATCTTGTCATTTCGGCAGGGCGAGGCCAGTACTGAGCAGCCTACAAGACGAATCTCGGGGGAACACTCCCCATTTAGAAGGCCATGGATGACACTTAAGAGGAGGTACTCTGCCCCTGACTCTGCCTCCAAACGACTCCGATGACCCAGGATGTTAGGGAATATGGTTCTGGATATATTATATACATGACTTTTTAACAGCATGATTTAAATCAGCATGTAAAACAATAAAAACAGCTCCTTATAAGAAAGTTCTTGTGTATTTAGGGTTTTTGTTGGCACAGATTTCTTGACCGAGCTCTATGACTTACCTAGAGTATTCCAAATCATTACAATAGCCCAGGTTCAGCTCTGTGCATTTAGCTGTTGGAAGAGAGTAGATATAAAGAAAGCTGAGAAGTTAGAAAGAGAACAGGGTTCGATTAAATTATCTGTTCACTATTGGTCAGTATTCTTAGCATCTTATTTGGCTAATGATTAAAGATAAAGACTAAACTGTAAATCACATATTTAAGAGTAGTTAGTAGTAGGAGATAATGTCTTATCTCTTTGCTACATGTGGATATGGTTCATATGGATTATGAGTATGTGCTGCTAGCCCTGACATGTTATGACTTGTTCACTGTCTCTTGGATGAGAATCAATGGGATAAGTTTTGAAAAGAAAAGGGGAAAAAAGCACTATTCTCTATCAGCTTTTAAATGATCTAGTGGGAAAACTACTAATTTGTCTGATGTAGCACTTAGTCACAGAATAGACAAGCACAAATCCTCCTATACAGACTGAGCTTGAGTGCTGCATTTTTTTGTCAGAGATTACAGATCTATCTGGAGAGGAGGCATGCTGTATCTTGTAGCTGCAGCTGTTCGGTTCGAAGGTCGGTTCATGGCCTGAAAATTCAACTGGCACACTCCACTGATGCAACATTTAAGACAGCTAAGATTACCCATTCTTATCAAATGTTATTCACTGCATACAATTCATAATGCATGCAGCAAAAATATTTATCCACATACGTTTTTCTTCATATCCGCTGTTACTGCATCTTCCTGTGGAAAAAAAAAAAAAAAACATGATATAAACTAAAAAACACGAAAACATCAGTGGATCACAGATTGAACGCTAGATGGTGACACCGTGACAACAAATCAAAGCTGGGGCTCCATTCAAAGTAGTCAGTGTTTATGGTGGGGCCGATGTGGTTCAGAAAGAAACAACAGCTGGCAATGTGTCTGTCACATACATTTACTGTTAAATCTGCCTTATAACGAAATCATATACGTCTCTGCAGAGTCTAATTCTGGCTATTAGGTAATGAAACTGAGAAATATATAGACAAAAAAAAAAAACCCCAAAACAATATATTAGCTCTCCTCAAGCAGAGAATTAAAACTATTAGGTAGGTCTTAAAATTATTTAAATTAGTAGCCGTGTTGTACGGCCACGAGTAGCTTAACTTCGGAAGTCCAGAGCACTCTATCACCTAAACCGTCCGCGGAGCTCAGTGAAATGTGTAGACTTTAAGTTCTGTTTTCATTCCCACAACGTCTAAGTCATGCATCATAGGTTTGGGTTTACACAGTACGCATATTTGTTTGGACCAGATGACCTTACCTAAATACTCGTCTCCTGGATGGCAACTCTGCTGCGGGGCGCACAACGAACTTTCCGTCCAGAAAACAAACATTACCAAAAATCCTAGCTGCATGTTGGCGTGCTTTGCGCTGCCAGATAACTCGGTGTGTGATGTGGCAGTGTGTGTTTGAAGCTACCACTTTTCCTTCTTCTATGCTGGATGATAATTACCACCCACAGGACGGAAACCTCCTTCCTTTGTTTTATCCGAGCATCCCTGACCTGAAAAAACTGAGGCGAACCAGGAGTATGGCTCTGCCGATCATATTTCACTGCACAGAGTTCTGTGCGCGCGTATGTGTGTCTATGTGGGGTGTGGGCACGAGGAAGAAACGTGGCTTGTGGGGGTGGGAGTAAGAAAAGTTTGTGTCTATGCCTATTATTTGATATAATAGCACTGCAGAGGCTGTTCACACGCCAAAGCATGAATAGATTTGCACCATTAGACTTCATATTCCTGGCTTTTGTATTCTAACAATAATGAGCTATTATTAGGCTGTAACAGGGATTTAAAATGTGCTTAGCAGCAGTTCCCATAGGCGTCAGGAGGAAGTCCCAAAAGATCCAAAAATAAGTATGATAGCTTAACAAATGATTAAAGAAAAAATCGAATGTAGAAGAGTCTACATCACACCTTTCTTTCTATTTTTCCTCTTGATTGTGCAATATTTGATACTTCTTCATCTTTATGGAAAAACGGAGACACAGGGAAATACATTTAAAATATGTTCACGTCTTATTAGTTAATAATAGATCACAATCATAATAAAATTTGAATCACTGATGCAGTATTACAGTGTTGGTTCAATTTAATGATACAAGTACTCAAACAACAGACAGATTTTCATCTGTGGTAGTGGAGTTTATTTTTAATAGTGCTCTGATATTACATCTTCACACATCCTTGCATCTTTGTATCTATTTTTGCACTCTATTGCAGTCATTAACACAAACAAAATATAAGCTTCAAACAGTCATAAATGAACATTATGAATAGACCACTTCCTGACAAAGTCAGTGTTACAGCACTTCAGAGATACATTTACACCAATGACAGTACTAAACATGTTTTCATGTGGTGGTGTATCCTTGGCTATGCCTCTGCAGGCAAACTAATGAGCCCTGTGGAAACAGCAGTCTATAGAGTCTGAAAAGGCTTTGGCACACATCAGAGGTGAGAGGGGTGCCATTGAGTATGAATTGTTATATGTCCTTCACAGTTCTCCCACTGGAAAATACTGCTGCTTAAACAGTCCCATGGCACAGCCCTTTGTTAAATGGTCTTTGAGCAAGGCCTTTCCTTCTTTCAATCTGCTGTAGTTTTTTACTTTAAAGACCCTGACCTGTGACCTTCCTGCACAAAGGATCAAAGGATAAAATCATTTAAAAGCTACCAAATCAAGCTCAGGTAATCCTGGCAAGACAGCTGTCATCTGTGGTGTCAAATGTGCTGCTTGTGCTGTTCACAGACATGAAGTAATGATCCTTTCCTACAACTCTGCTGATGATAGTAACCAGGACCTTCCTGTACTGCTGCCGCAGAAGACAGTAGACGAATGGGTCACTGGAAGCCTTGGCATAGAACAGACATTTGGTGGCAATGCCCCAGTAACGAGGGACGTTCACAGAGGGCAACAACTCCACCAACCTGTGGGTGGAAGACAGAAAAAGTAAATTCCAATGGCCCTGATGTACATTTATAGCATGGAAAGTTATGGGAACAACAAGAGGCATCTGCTGCCTTCATGAGGGTTCTTCCCCTGTTAGACTGGTTTAGGGGTAAGTTTTTACTGTCCAAATTAAGGGTGTAATGCAATTCACTGCAACATCCATGCAATAAATGGAACCTTATTAAAGCTAATTATGATGATGCTGTGTTACAGAAGTGATGACTCAAGTTTATAGTAGATTTAGAGGTTCTAGATATACTTGCAGTTTTATATTATAACACGTGAAAGACATTTACACTTTAAAACAAAATTCAGTCAAATACCACAACAGACTTGCTGTCATGCTGCCATTCCACTTAACTCTAGGCTATGACAAAAAAGTTAACTATATAGAATGGTGTTACCTTGTTATAACATATGGTGAAAAGCAGAAAATGAAGGAACCAATGAAGATGCAAATCTTTTTAGTGGCGCGCCTCCTTCTCTTCTTCTGTTGCGCTAGGCACCTCTCCTTCACACTGATAGAAAAAGAACCAAATTAATTTCTGACATTAATAATTAATAAACTAATTAACATGTTACCTAATATTACGCAACCGTTTTTTTTCAGTATTGAGTAATGAGTCGAAATTTTCTATTCTCCAGTTAAGCTGCTTTGAGAACATATATCTCAGTAAGTATCTCAGACTGCAGAATTGCTTTTTTGTTAGTTGTTTTTTAAGAAAATACTCTACCTGGGGTGGATATCAACCAACAGAAGCAGAGTCTGGACTGTAATTACATCTATCCTCTTGCAATGTGACTTAGCCACTCTCAAAACTTTCAGGTAGGCGAAGCACAGGACGAGGAGGCAGAGCGCAAAGCTGCTACAGTGGAACAGCGCTGTGAAGGTCGCGTAGATGCCCAACTGTGACACCTGCTCCGCGTCCAGGTGAATTGTGCATGAGGCGTAAGTGTAGCTGTAGCCTCCCCAGTCCATCATCAGCTGGGTCAGAGAAAAGATGAGAGAGTGTAGCCAGGAGTAGGCCACGATCAGAAAAGCGTCCCTGTAGCGCATCTTGCTGGAGTATCTCAGAGGAAATACCACCGCTATCCACCTGTCCATGCTCAGCGCGGCCATGCTCAGCATGGCATTTGTGGTGATGAAAGTCTCAGCAAAGCTGACAACGTGGCAGAACAAGTCCCCTAAGGGTTTTGCGCCATTGACCACCCCGAGAAAAGTGGAAGGCATGTTGATAATAGTGAGGAGGATGTTAGAAAAGGAGAGATTTATCATGAAGATTCCTGGCACATGGGCTCTTAAATCGGTGCTCTGAAAGAAACATAGCAGCACCGATAAGTTCGTCAGCAGAGAGACAACAGCTATGACCACAATGGACACTTCCAGAAGGAACTCCGGTATGCTCATCTCTCGTGGTTCGCGTTAGCAGCAGTTGTGGGGAGGATGCTATGGAGAGTCCGCCATGCTCTCTGCTCTTGCCCCCCACCGGCTATGACGGATAGTCATTGCCACATGGCAGACGCGCACTTGTGAGCCACGCAGAGAGAAAGAGCTGTCCAGTGCTGAAATGTCTCAACAAACCCTCCTGGCAGTGTTAAGTTAATGGCTTTAAAGTTGCATAAGATTTCCAGGAACTCAATTACTACTGATCGCTCCGATTTCTCCACTAATTACAATAGTTTAGTCCAAAGTGAAAAGCTGAGCAAATGATGACACTAGATTGCCGGGTGGTCTCTCAGTGTTTACTCTCGATCATGCGCACTATCCAGCGCCTCCTCTCTCCCTGGCAATGCCGTGCGCTCTGCACGTGCAGTCGGTGACTGGCTCATGTGATGCTTGAACAATATCCATGCGAGCAAGAGTTAATGTGAGAGATGGGGATGTCGTGGTGTTTGCACCCAAGATCAAGTTTTAATTCCAAAAGGCAAGCTGAGTTTAGCATAGCTGTGTAGTTACTATGGAAATGATTTCCAGAGCCCCCCCCCGAAAAAAAATAAATTAATAAATTATGCTAATGTTTCGTAGGCCCCTCAACCCCCCA
>VUQS01067670.1:0-20246 GCA_015108495.1 Heterochromis multidens | reverse complement strand
ATACGTCAAAGACGACCACGAACTCCTCAGCAGCTGGAAACCTATATCAGGCAAGAATGGGACCAAATTCCAACACCAAAACTCCAGAAACTCATAACCTCGATGCCCAGATGTCTTCAGACTGTTTTGAAAAGAAGAGGAGATGCTACACCATGGTAAACATGTCCCTGTCCCAACTTTTCCAGAATTCGGGTTGTATGTTTAATGTCAAATCTGAACCAAAATAGAGATACAAGAGAAGGAGTGTTAGGCCAGGATTTGTTCCTATTACACTAATCATCCTGAAGGAGGCAAGTTTGTGTAAAAAATTGGATGTCTGCACAAAGCATTCATCCTCTAATGCTGAAATTTAGGCCTCGATTGTACTCTGTTACAGACATGGACATCTGGAGAAATGACAGCCAAGTAGTCATTCCTGTTATACGTCTTTGAAGTCCGCCACTTGGAGCACATTCATAGTTGTTGCATTGTAAAGTAAAGACTCTGCAGATGGTTTTGCACCATGGCAAAAATATGGCAGTCACACAGATGTTCTTGCGGACCCTTGCGCTCACCATCTGATGACAAAATTTATGTCACTCACACCCAAGTAGACTAGCAGATTTGTGGATGCAGTAAACATCAAGGCTTTAGTCAGACCCAACCAGACCTGGAAACTAGAACAATGATATTACATAAAATGTTTCTGATGACAAATCACTCTTAGGACACAGTTCCTTCACTTCAGCAAAAAAAATAAATAAATCATTTTGATTGGTTCACCAACTCCCAGTAGATGGTATTTCAGTCATGACCAAGCTGCAGGTCTGCTATTCAGTCTTGATCCTGAGGTAACCTGAGGGGTTCTTTTCCCGCAAATTAATCATTTTTGAACTTCACGCCTCTATGAGGCAGGGCTGGCTTTTACCACAGGCCACCGGAGAGGTGCCAAAGAAATAGAATAAATATTTTTTAATTGCTTGTGATCTACTTTTGAAACACTGCTCACACTGTATTAAGCAGCACCCAGGGGAGACCACAGACTGGCTAGAGGACACTCTGCTGGGAGCTGATTCACATAACCTGCTGCTTCACTGAGCCACAAAGTATATAAAAATAGTGTTTGGTTTCAGTTTTAGTTAACAGCGGTGAACAAAGCAATTGTTTTGTGTCTGTTTCAGTGATATAATACAGGTGAAAACACCTCTAAATTGCGGTTAGTCTGATGTTTTGTTAACTCTGAAGTTAATGGGTGTTTAAATCCTGTCCAGACGATTCACGATGGCAGGTCTAGGCATAAAGTGTGGTGTGAAATTTGTCAAAATGTCAAAGGACAGAATTCAAATCATAAAACACAGTCAGGATGGCAATAAGTGAAAGTTTCTCTGGGCAAATTTCAGCCCACGTAGAAGTGGCTTCTAAGTCATTGCTGCTGAAGGTTGGAGATCTATCTTCTCAGTCAGTGGCATTATAACAGCCTGGGTGTCACCCTTGACTCCCTTTACCGTTGAGCGAAACATCAAATCTAGAACCAAGTGGGCATGCCCCCACCTGTGCCCCATTCCTCCAACACTATTGATCTGTCTTCTGAACAACATCCAAAACATTTAAACCCTGTGACAATTTAAAGCTTTTGGTCCCACCGTAACCTTGTTTGTTGTTCTCTTGATTTTATGAGATTTATGTTGCTACCCTACATAAAACGTTAGATATTTTGAACAGCATTATTTGGACATTTTTTTAAATTGGTATTTAAAGTAATAGTCACCAGGACAAAAACTGCATGCATAGAAAGATCTGATTGAAAAAAATGCTTCAAAGTTTTGCTCACTTTTTCACAAAATAATTTTTTTTCCCCTGAAGTTGTACTTCTGTCACCATCTTAGCTGTTGCAGAATTCTCCCACAGATTTCAATTCAGAATTCTCTGATTTTTACCTATATTTTTGTCATAATCTGTAGTTATAACATAGACTTTTGGCATCATAATTTTATAAATAATTGTATGTAAATAAAAAAAACACATGCAAACAGTGGGTTTTTTTCTTTATACGTCCTCTATAAGAAGCTACACAAAAACAGATTAAACAAACCATTTCACTGTCTTTGAAAAGCCCTTTTTTTTAAATTTACCCACAGGAATGCAACAAACCTCATGAGGCATTCGGGTTTGAACAGGCATACAGAGATTATTCCCTGCGTGCATTTGGGCAAATGGCAGATGCCTTCAAATCTGATTACTTCAACATGCCAGTTCATGTAAGTAGATAAGGTCTGAACATAAACATACTGCTCTGTGTCAGTCTTGAGTATTTTAAATTCAATTACCTCTCACTTCTTTATTACAGATGGTACCCACAGAGCTGGTGGAGAAAGAGTTCTGGCGTTTGGTTGGAGCCATCGATGAGGATGTTACTGTAGAGTATGGAGCAGATATCGCCTCAAAGGAGTTTGGGAGCGGATTCCCTATTCCGAATGGAAAATTTAAGGTTTCTCCAGCAGATGAGGTATGTCTTCTAAATAAGCCGCATAAAACCTTGTATATATCTGTGGAATCATGTTTTGTAAACTTAAGAGGTACAAGCATTGCACTGTAATTCCTGTTATTGATCTGAGTATGCCATTCCTCTTGCAGAAATACCTCAAATGTGGCTGGAACCTCAACAACCTGGCAATGATGAACCCGTCTGTACTGACTCATGTCACAGCTGACATCTGTGGTATGACGCTGCCATGGCTTTATGTTGGCATGTGCTTCTCCTCCTTCTGCTGGCACATTGAGGATCACTGGAGCTACTCCATCAACTACCTGCACTGGTATATTAAAAAAAAGTCTTCTCTTTTATAGATTTATTTTGGCTTGAGCTGCTAAAAACAAATAGATTCTATTTACACCTCAGTTTTGGCCCAGTAGGATTGACCTTTTGTTTATTTTATTCATTTCAAGGGGGGAACCCAAAACTTGGTATGGCGCTCCTGGTTTTGCTGCCGAACAGCTGGAGGCGGTGATGAAGAAACTGGCTCCAGAGCTCTTTGAGTCTCAGCCTGACCTGCTCCACCAGCTAGTCACCATCATGAACCCCAACACCCTGATGGACCATGGAGTCCCAGTTCGTAGTCCTTTTTACATCCTATTCTATATCTATCTATATATATAATATTTTGTTATTTCCATGTTGAATTTAAGTTGAATTTTTGTCACAGTGGCTGTTTCACTGCAGTTATACAGATTTTTCACAGGATCTTCTCTGGTCTCCATTCTGTTTCAGATTTACAGAACAAACCAGTGCGCTGGTGAGTTTGTCATCACATTTCCTAGAGCTTATCACAGTGGCTTCAATCAGGGCTTTAACTTCGCTGAGGCGGTCAACTTCTGCACAGTGGACTGGGTATTTAATCACTTTATTTTAGCTGTTCTAAACGACACCTCTTTTTTGTTTCAAAACACTTTTTCCAATATAATTTTATATGAAAGCAGCTCTTACGAATGAAAGAAAAGTCACATTTTATTTTACTTTGAAAGATTTTTCAGCGATAGAGTACAAAGAAAAATATGCCACCCTATTTTAGTGGTTACCAAGTACTGCTGTACAGCTTGATTTATAGTCCTGCATAAAATCTACACTTGGCCTGATCTGCAGCTTTTCAGAAAAGTAACTACACACAGTGACACAGATTCTTAACAGCTGTTATAGGTATGCTTTATGATAATATGCCATGTAAACCAGAGGTCACGTTAACCGAATATCTGAAATCTGAAGGCTGCCCATCTATTTTACAAGTTAAAACACTGATGATGAATCTGTAAAATGGTACTGGCAGCATAGGTGGTCTGTTTCAGAACATCAAACAAACACTGTAGAATCCTTCATCCTGGTCTTCGAGGGCATCTGTGACCATTACAGGATCATAGGTGCAGAAGGACCACATATTGTGGGATTTCCTCTCAGTGAAGTGAGGTTTGCAGGATTAGAGAGTCCCACTATCACAGTCTGGCTCATAAAGCCAGGAAAAAAGGCAGACACACGCTTGTAGCGGTTGATCATGAAATTTGCTAAGAGAACTGAAGTAACTTAAATGCAAAACTAATGAAGTGTGGAAATCAATAGGATTTTAAGATGTGGAAAACAACATGAAGGAACTGCAGAGTATCTAGGAAACCACATGGCATGATGGCAGGCAGAAGAAAGACCAACGCAAGAGGAAAATGTCTGAGATGTATGAGAGTCTGAGAACACCAGGCCCATGTGCAGAGGAGACTTTTGGTGACTTGTGGTAATGTCTCATGTGAGAAATGTTCCCATGACTTTAAAACTGTGACTGAAATGATGCTGGTATGGCAGCAAAGGGAGGGCTCAGGATTCAGAATAAAATAAGATCTCTGCTTCAACCTTCAACCAAGCAGAAACAAAATCCTGCTTCTTCTTGTGGTGTTGATATGACAGGTGACGCACAGTTGTTACTTTTATTTCAGTTTAAACACTTGCACATTGTATGTACAGTTCATCCTCTTATTTTCCATTTTGAGCTTTAGCTACATAATAATAATTAAGACTTCTAAAATAAATGTACAGAAATGGGGAAAAAAGAAATATGAGCAAACACAACAATAACAAAGGCAAGAAAAAAGGTACTGTGGTACGTCCATGCATGAAGGGATGTGATCAAGTGTGTTTTGAAAATGTAATGTTACTAAATTATCATTAAAAATGAAAATAACATATAAAATTACGATGTGACAGATTTTTTATGACCATATCCATCAAAATGACAAGACAACAACATAGTCTAATCCAACCTCTGATGTAAACATTATACTGATTAACACAATGATAATAGGTGCCATTCATCCAGTGTTGACATATGGCCTTTTTTGACAATCCATGTATAAATTCTCTTGGTTCTGAAGTCTTGCTCTCTTTCCTGCAGCTCAGTAAAAGTAAGTTGTGTTCAGTATTTATTAGCTCCAAGTTCAACATGATCAGCTTAGTTTTGTTGGTGAGGGCAGAGAAAAGCAGACACAAATACCAACAACGGCATTGCCTGCTATGCCACAGGCTCTGTGGGGATTCAGGACTATAAATAATGCTTAAGCTGCTTTATCGGGTCATGCATCAGTATTTAGATTACATCCAGTGTTTTCATACAGTGTTGTGCAAAGGCTGTTACCATGAACTGGAAAGAAGTAAGGAATGGCAGTTTTTATTATAAATAATCTATATTGTATCTGTTCATCTAAAAAAGCTCATCAAAAGATTTCATGGTGCCTTTACAAATGTGTTTCCTTTGTAAAGCAACACAAAACTATAGTAAATTCATTTTACTGTCACAGAAGAGTAAGAAAAACTGAAAATATTTACATTAGAGTGACAGTTTTTTGTTTTTGTTTTTAACTCAGTTACCCAAAACTACTGCCGATTAATTTCACTTCTACTATTGCTCCATCACCAATTAAACACTCAATTAACATTTTTTTTTTTGCTCCTTTCTCTTCTACCAGATGCCTCTTGGCAGGCAGTGTGTCGACCACTATCGCACGCTGCATCGGTACAACGTGTTTTCCCACGATGAGATGGTATGCAACATGGCCACAAAAGCAGAAACACTCAACGTGGTTCTGGCCTCAGCTGTGCACAAGGACATGGTCACCATGGTCCGAGAAGAAGAGGAACAGAGGGAGAAAGTGAAGAAAATGGTACAGTATCTTCATCATCATGTTAACACACCTCTTGTGTAGATAGAATGGCAAAGTTGCATAGTGTCTAGACTCTTACATATATATATAATAAGTACAGGTTTGTTTTGCAGATGATTACTTTAAAATCTCTTTTTTTTGGCAGTCCAGAAACATGTAAAGATATGTCACTAAGTTTTTTTTAGTCAGCAGTGGAAGCAACACATGTTAAAAAATATTTCAAAGAGGTGTCATGTTTAAACACACTCACTGCATTACGCTAACACATTTGTTGTGCAGGGAGTGCTGCACTGCCAGGAGGCAAAATACGATTACCTCCAGGATGACGAGCGCCAGTGTTCCAAGTGCAAGACCACCTGCTACCTGTCTGCCATCACCTGTCCCTGTAGCCCGGGAGTATTGGTCTGTCTGTACCACGTCAGCAACCTCTGCTCCTGCCCTGTCACCAACTTCACACTGAAGTAAGTCCCACTGGAGCTGATTCAGAGGTAGTAAATAATGGTTGAAGTAAAAGATGTTTACATGAGTTTTTAGTGTTAAACCACAGAAAACTCCGGTTCTTCTGAACTAGATTTGTGCATCTTATTGTGAGCCCCATAGAGTTATTGTTTTGCTTTGCCTCTGCAGTTACAGATACACACTGGATGACCTGTTTTTGATGATGAATTCTGTAAAGCTACGAGCTGAGCTCTATGATGAATGGGCCTCCCGTGTAACAGAGACTCTAGAGGCCAAACTGGAAAAGAAGAAAGGTAAGCAAGAGCCAATAAGAACAGATAAAAGGACCAAACAGATGGTTTCATGTGTTTAGGTTAAATAATCACTGTCTCCTTACACCTAATTTAAAAACATGAAGCTATATTTAAGCTTTACATTTTGAAATGTTTTAAAGCTGCAGTAGACACCCTATTTTCATGCTGCTGTTGCAAAGACTGGCTCACTTTCCATTTTAAAACACCCGCTTGTACTCGACTAAGTAGGCAGGAATACTTTCTTACTGAGTAGAAATTACAGCATCTGTATGTCGCTTTTGAATCCTCTGAAGTCCTGGAGCACTGTCCTGTCCATCGAATGAGTGTCTGTTCAAGAGTCACTCTTGTTTTTCTTTTGGTTTATAGCATTCTTTCTATCATCTTTTTTTGCCTCCTCCAACAGTGGTGCTCTTTCCTTTTGCCTTTTAAAGTTTCCACAGTTAATGTGGTTGTTCTGATGTCAACCATTTCAGCTATCTGGGCACAGCTACGGATCGCTACAGCCGAAAACAAAAGCACTATCTTCTTTGAGTTTAGCGATCAAGTCTTCATTTGCCTAGGAGGTTTCCACAGTTAAAGCAAAGTTTATAGGCAGCCCATCTAAATGAAGGTGGTGTCATTTATTCTATAGTTACTATATTTTGCAAAACTAGAAAAATGCACATCCACACCAAAATGGGGCAGGTGCTGGGCTGAAAACGAGCCAACAACGAATGTAAAAAAGGTAATAGACCCATGTTTAAGGTGATAGACTAGAACCTGTAAGAAATCAGTTTCTTTTTATTCATACAGATTCATCCACCACCTTACTGACTACTTTAATAGTGGCTCCAAAATGTCCTCCTCATAAAAGCAATAAAACTGTTGCGAACTGCACAGTTTGTCATGTGTGACACGTCCACCACCAGCTGCAGTCTGTGTACTCCAGAGTTTTGTGTTCTGGTGTGTTACAAAACAGCAGCAGGGTCTCCTCTTCATCGCTCTGCTTGCCTCAGCATCCTCTCCTCTCCATATATTTTAGGCTCAAACTGGGAAAAGAGTTACTCTGTAGGAAGTGTAATCGACGTCCTGTTTAGACTCCTCAGCATGGTGTTAACTGTCTGACATTTATTTTTAAAAGTGCCACTAGTTTAATTAGATTTTGTTTACTGAAGAGGCTCTCATACTGTTTGAGGAAGCTGTAGAGAGCAGAGCAAAATAGTTTACTGCTTTTTCCCATTACCTTAATTAAGAAGCCTTAATAGTTCTGCAAATGTTACTGGGAGGAACATAAAGCAAATCCAATCAGTAACCTCCAGGGCTGAAAAAAAGAAGCCAGCACACGAGTGCCAAAACTGCCGCCCCTCTAATGGCCACTTGAGACTGGCTCCAAAAGTGAGTCCAATCTCCAAAGACTCTCGTGTTAAAATGCAGTAAAAAGACATTTTTATAGCCTGGTATAAAAATGTTTGCTTTGGATAATTTCTCCAATCATAAAAACTGTAGGTAGGTGAATTTTTGAGTCAGGAACATTGTTAGGTCGACAGGTGCCCCAACACAGGCAGCTGTAGCCGACATGAGTCCACTAGGCTTCACCTGTGCTAACTGGAGTCACTGAACAAGACCTGCTGTTTGTACCTTTTGAAGAATTTTTAATGGAGTTATCTGATAAATAATTTGGCTTGCTGTGTGGTACAGACCATCAAAGAAATTTGTACTAGTACTTTATTAGTCTGTTACTTATTAGCGATTATCTGAGTTTGTACAATTCACTCGTACAGTTAACTCATCCAAATATGGTCAATTTGGGTCTACTTTCATCTTTTGGCTACTGGCTATGAGCATATCAAAGCTACGTTTTCACACACTGTTAAAACACACACTGGATGTGACAACTTGAATGGATTCAAACCATGTATGGTGTATAAAATCAACTGGATGCCTCCTTACTGTTGGCTATGTGGGGAGTCATCACAGCACGCAGTGCTCTAATATTAAGTTGCTTCACAGCTGTACTGCACCTTGCTCAGTGCAAGCAATTGGAAATAATGGGTTCAGAGCTCAGAGGCAACGTTGCCATTTCCTGTGTCTGTGCATGCAGAGTGAATGTTTTTTGCCTTTATTGGATGGTTCAGTGTAGAATAGACAGGAGTGGGTAGAGAGTGAAGGAGAATGACATGCAGAAAACAACCCACTGCAGTTAAGGACTGAGGCCTTCAGTACATGTGTTGTTTGCTCAATCAGGTGAGCTATAGTGGCACCCCCTGTGCATGCAGGGGTTTGCAGACCCACGTCCAGGTGTTATAGGTGTTCACAACAGGCAAAGAACTTCTATATTATGAAGTGAAACTATATGTTAAAAAACAATGAAAACACTCCACTGCCATCTTTTGTTTTTGCTTCTCATTTTGCTTTTGTTCACATTTCTTCCTCTTTGCTGCGCTTCCCTTTCCTTTCCTTCTCACGCCAGCTTTTTAACCAGTCAGCATTCATGCTACACATAGCATATCGCTGTTGGGTTACATGGTGGTGCACAAGTGCCATATGCAAAGTGCCTCGTTACAGTCTCTGCATTGGTTGAAATCCCATAATCTAATCCCAGCCTTACAGGGCTGGTATAACCTTACTTAAGAAAATTTTATAATGGAAAAAAATCACCTTCTCCATAAGACTACAGGTGGGAAAATATGAGGAAATATGGGCAAAATGGAAAGTATACATCTCCCTAAAATGTCCCTCCTTAGTTTAACCTGGTTTTATATATTGTATGATATTACTATATTAGCACTAGCCGTATATATTTCTCCTCTTTGACGTTGCCCAAAATGTAACTTTGTAAGACGTAGCTTATTTATTTTATTTTTATTTTATTTTATTATCCTTCTGTCAAAGAGAAACACCCCAAGTTTTGATATTTTTTTCTCTCTTTTCCCTCTTTAAAAAAAAGAGAAACTGTTTAGAAGAATCACATTAGATTAAATGATAATTAACTGTTTGACTATGTGATTCTAAATAAAGTAAATTAAAAAAAAAAAAGAAATTCCATAGTCCTTCTACAAGTGACTCCACTCTAATGTCAGCAAAGTCATTCCATAACATTTAAGGCAAGTGTTAAAAAACAAAAACTAAGTTTGACGTGTTTGATTTTGATAGCATGGACTCAAAGAGCTCCTGCAAGCAAGGAATGATTCATCTAAAATTCAGCTAAGTCAATAGTGCTATAAGTTATAAGCTAGAAGTATTTACTGCTGTGTGCAGCACCAGTGGCATGTTCAGCAAAAATAATGAAAAAGAGGTAGATGCACTAAGTCATCAGTTGCTCAGCAACAAGTTGGGTTATTTAAGCTGTAAATGTGTTAGACTATGATTAAGCCACTGTTCTCTCCTCAGGTCTTCCAGTCTTTCACGCTCTCCTTGCTGAGTCAGACTCCAGGCTGTTCCCTGACAACGACCTGCTGCGTCGGCTTCGTCTGGTCACACAAGATGCCGAGAAATGCGCCTCGGTGGCACAACAGCTGTTGAATGGCAAGAAGCAGACCAGGTAACATTAATATGGGATGTCACATAGGCTTATAAATGAGTTGTTCTAACATATTCTTCTTGTTGAACAGTAATATTTCCTTAATGAGGCTGATTTCTTCATTCATGGACAACTTTCCACAGGTATCGGTGTGGTAGCGGGAAGTCACGGAGCCAGCTGACTGTGGAGGAGCTGAGTTCATTTGTGCGGCAGCTGTATAACCTCTCCTGCAGTCTCCCTCAGGCGCCCCAGTTGAAGGTAAGCTGACAAGAAGAAATTTGTCGTGACCAAAGTAAAGTTTTATCTCTACTCGTATATCACGTTTTGCAACTGGGTCCCTAGTTAAAAACTTGATTTAGTTTGTGCATTTTCTGCCATCCTTTTCACAACCACATAATTGCTTGTTTTATGTATAATGTTTTGCAACTCCTTTAAATGAATGTATTTAAATAAAGACTGGCAGTGAGACGGGCACTGTTAGGTGACTCGTAGGCAAACCAGATCTGGACAAACTGTTCTATATTGTTTATATTTTTCTGTTTTTTATGTGTTTTGTGTTATATCTGTATGCCTTTTATATATTGTATAGTTTAATGTGACCTGTCCAGGGACTAGAGATGTACATATTAGCAGTTTTCCTAAAATCTGCCATGTTTACATCTTATTTTTTATATTTATGTCCATTAACTTGCACCATTCCTGTTAACATCAAAATTTACTACTTGATTTAATTTGAAGACAGCATCAGGTATGCAAAACATACATTTTTAACTTCCTGTATTTGTTTTCTTCAGGAACTCTTGAATCGCATTGAAGACTTCCAGCAGCACAGCGAGAAGGTCCTGGCAGATGAAGTTCCCAGCGTTGCTGAGATCCAGAGCCTTTTGGACGTCAGCTTCGACTTTGACGTGGACCTGCCAGAGCTGCCTCTCCTGAGAGTGAGGCTGGAGCAAGCACGGTGGCTGGAGGGGGTGCAACAGGCCAGCGCTCAGCCTGCCAACCTGACTCTGGAGACCATGAGGAGGCTCATCGACCAAGGAGTCGGTTTGGCACCTCATCCGTCAGTGGAGAAAGCCATGGCACGACTTCAAGAGCAGCTCACTATGTCTGAGCACTGGGAGGACAAGGCGAGCAGTCTCCTTAAAGCCAGGTGAGGGCAGCACTGATTAATCCATGATAATGTTTGCATTGTAGCCACGGGATAGAAGAGCATCCAAAACAGCAACACGGACACGTTATGGTAGCTTGTCATGCTCTGAGTTTAATCCAGAAGGAAAACAGATAATTTCTAAGATGTTATTCTGCTTCTTAGCTTTAACTCTGTGTCCAGGTATTTGCACTGATTGTAACTGAATAATGTAATATTACGTCAGTGCTCCTGATTTTGCTTCATTTTAATTACAGCTAGTGCAAAATGCTGCTGCTAGAATATTCAACACGACCAACAAAAAGTGAGCATCATGTTTAGTTCTGCCCTCATTCCATTGGTACTCAGTGCTGTCCAGTATTAACTGTCATAAGTGCTTTTCAAAGGCTTTTAATGGCATGGCTGTCAGGAATGCACATCTACTCTCACCATTATCAGACAAACTAATCTCCAGTCAGGACTTAAATATCAGCATTTTTAAAAAGTTGTTTTGTGTTTTTCATCATGCTTAGTCCACTGCAGCTTTGAATTTGGGGTTTCACAATATTAAAAGTAGTGTTTGAAAAATATTTCAGATGTTTGACAATTAAAATAATATTTAATGTAAATAAGTTTGGTTTCCAAAATAACATAAGCTTTATGTTATGCAATTAAAACCTGTATGTACAGAACATTTTTGAAAGTGTTTGTGGTAAAATAAATATTTAGAAAGCTTATGAACAAAGTGTCATGGCATTTCTTGGTCTAGATAATATAGATGATGTGGACCTGATGCAAATATTGTGCCACTGTTTGTCACCTATAGTGCATCATTTGTGTTTTTCTGCCCACCAGACCACCACACTCCATAGAGACCCTTAGTGCTGCTGCTGAGAAGGCATCTAGCATCCCTGCCTACCTCCCAAACTGTCTTCTCCTGAAAGACACCATCAGAAAAGCCCGAGAGTGGCTGCAGGAAGCTGAGGAGCTTCAGGTTAGCAGGAAACTTCAAGATTGGTTGGACTATTAGGAAATATATTATAACAAGAAGCACTCCGAGAGCGCAAACCTCTGCCAAGGCAGCTCACTCTCTCGGCAATATTTAGTTTTAAGGGAATAGTGTTGTATTTTTTATATATTCATTTTGATTTCTTTGTTCTTTTTAAACCGACTTTAAGAAGCTTATAGTTCAGTAAAAATCAGATAAGGGTAGCACGACCGATGTTTGATGTTTGATTACACAAACATTATGTAGGAGTAGGTAATGGATAATAGGTATTGATTTGTAAATAACTGGACATGAATAACTTCAGCCTATTATATAATATTACACTACAGTATATTTCTAACTAACTAGCAGCTCATGCTCATTCTCTTGACAATACTGTCTTTAAAGATAGAACACATTTCTAGGGTCAACTTGAAGGAAAGGCAGGTGTGAAATGCAAAACTGAGGTCAGAGGTCAAATGTGACATGATATTTGGATGCAAACTATAACGTGATATTTAGAATCCCCATATATCATTCCCTATATGCCTATGTGCTGTCAGTGCAAACAATGGCAAAGAAACAGTTTTAAATAACTCTATATAGGATTATTATCACTTTGACCTTCAGATCAATCTGTTGAGCTTGAAGGAAAGGTCAGAGGTCAAATGTACCATGATATTTTAAATCTTTATACGGTACTTTCTATATGTTGACAGCACACACCACACTTGTAAGAATCATAGTTTTTTAAGTTCTAAGGCTTTTTGTCAATTTTCCACCAATAAATGATTAAGTTGACCTTGAAGACCTTGGTGGATGTAAGCCAGATTTTAATGGAGTGTTAACATGACCTCACTCTACAGCCCTACAAAGTTTTATCAGGATTCATTCACAACTTTTCGGCCTATCATGTTTACAGACAGAATGACACGCACGCAAACACTACCAAAAACATAACCTCCTTGGAGGAGGTAATAAAATAATACAGTTTGTTTTGAGAGTGATCATAACTGGGGTATGATGTCAAAAGTATGTTTGTGCTTGTGATGGTGTTTCCACTAGTGACGATTAAGAGTTCTCCGGTCGCAAAAACTGGCTAGTTGCCTATTTTCAGATTAAAGGAAGTGTGTGAGGTTACTGCATCAAAGAGGCTGTTCTTAGAGGTGTAGAAACGCAGCAGGAAGGCAGTGAAACTGTTTCACTCACATTTGTGTCCAAAAATAAATGCGTCTGGGGTGTAAAATGTATTTAGGGGTGTGTGAGTAAAAAATATTTTTAGATTCAGCCAAAGCAGCCTCCGTGTCTCACTATAGCAGTGAAGATGACTCTGTCGTAGTTATTTTAAAGCTGGAGCCTAACCTTTCTGTCACATACACACACAGCGAGAGGAAAGAGGCGGTGCAGCGAAAACAGGGAGTAAAGAAAGTCAACAACAGTAGCGCCCATTACTGTAACTGCAGTAAAAAATGTAACTGTTATTGTAAACTTTGTTGAGAGCAGCTGTGCCTTTCTCTGTCTGTCACTGTGATACCATGCAGGGCTGAGTCTAAACAGGGGCACAAAGCTACCTTTATTTTAAACCTTTAGTTACTAATTATTTTTCAGATTTTGTTTATTAATGTGAAATATAAATTATTCTGTGTTATTATAACTATTAAGCTACTCAGTAGTATATAACTTAATGAAAATTATTTGTTTATGTATTTTTTGCAGATCAGTAAAATATACACAAGGCCAGTAAAGCTCGTCAACTGGCTCAGGGGATCAGTGGGGTAAAAAAGCTGTATTACACTAAAATAATCTTCTCATTTCAGGTCAGTGGCTTCATCCCAACAGTGGACACCCTCTCTGACATGGTGCTACGAGGACAAGCCATTCAAGTCCACCTGGAGCCTTTAGACAGGCTGCAGTCTCTCATGGCACAAGTGCAGGAGTGGAAAGAATCAGCAGCAGCAACTTTCCTTCAGAAAGACTCAACACTCACCTTACTGGAGGTAAACTCCTGCACATTTAAAGGGATTATTAGGACCATGAGGTTAATGGTTTTTATAGCTCCTACTCAGTTTTACCCTCAGCCGAAAATGTTTGATTTGCTCTGATTTGAAGGGAAACAAATGTTCGTGGCTGTACTTTCAGAAGAGATCCTAATTTTTTAAGTACAGCTGCCAACACAGCAGCAGGGTTATTATAGTTTTGTATTTTTCATTATTTCTTTTTCTTCATTTTAAATGTTTTCTTTTCAATTCAGTTTAGTTTCATATAGCTTCCATAGTGGGTTTGATCATTTCCTCTACTTATGGAATTTTGACTGCCTGTTCAATGTAATATTTTTGGGTCACGGTTAAATCACTGTTAATAACCGGTCCTGTTGTCTAAATACAGAAGCAGAAAAATGTAAATGAGTGTAACTTTGCCTGCAGTTTGGCTGCATCACTTCACACAGAGCTGTCTGCCTGTCTCTCTCACACAAAATGTAGTCTTGTATGTGTTCAGGCAATCAGTAACAAAAGTGCCACCATTAATCAATTAACTAGGTCATTAACAGTAAATAAAAATTACATTTTGACGTTGTTTTTGGTAACAAGAAAAATGTCCAATCCTTCCTGCTTCTAGTCTTATTTGTGTGGAGATTTGATGCTTTTGTTTGGTGAACTTGAGAAAAGAAAAAGATAAAACAATCAGTCACCAAAATTATTGCCAAATTTATCAGTGAAAAACATTTATTTCCAACAGATTCAGGCTTACAAGCTCACAAGTGTAAACTTCAAAGACATAGAGGTTGTTAGCTTTAGGTCCTGTTAGTCCAGAAGACTCACAGTACTTTTGTTCTTTGCAGGTTCTGTGTCCCAGATGTGAAGTTGGAAATGTCGGTTCTCCAAAGAGGAAGGCAAAGAAAGGGAAGGAATCACCTAAAAGTAACAAAAAGAAAACGTCAAGGCTCAGCACTCTCAGTGATGTGGAAAAAGCGCTTTCAGAGACCAAGGATTCTACCTCTGCAGTAAGTGTTCAAAGAGCTGCTCCCTGAGGCACGAGCTTCAAAAGGATAATGGTGGTTTTGGTAGTTAGATCCTGATGAGGAGAAGCAGTCCTTTAAGCACCACTATGGTGCATTCAGTTATGAGTAAATTAAGACTTTTTTCAACAACAACAAGGACAAAATGTCCGACTGAGTGACCCCTGGGAAAAAGTTTGTCGAAAACAGAGGGAGGACCACAGGAAAAGCTTAAACATATATAAAAAGGGTGCTAAGGATGTGTGTTGAGTAGTCGCCCCTGATATGGGGGACGAATAGTGGACAGGGTGACATCGGTCAATTTAAGAAAAAAAAAGCAACTTGCATTCCAACAAACGCTGTAATGTTGACTACATAATAAAGCTCTGTATTTGTTTTTCATAGCAACACAAATTATGAGCCTACAGATCAGTCTGAACCAACTTGTGAAACTGGTTGCAGATCTTCTTTACTCAACTTAATTCATTTTCATTAATTCATTAATCACTGTGGTAGAGCTCTAGCTGCTGAAATTCATCAGGAAAAACACTGACTCTGTTTTTTTTTTTTCACCAGATGGCAACTCTGGAGGAGCTGTGGGTGAGGGAGATGGAGGCTTTTTCTAATCTCAGGGCAGCAAATGAGTCAAAGCTCCTTCCCACAGCAGACTGCATGGACCTGAGGGTGTGTTTCTGTCAGAGGGCGCCCATGGGTGCGATGCTGCAGTGTGAACTCTGCAGGGATGCCTTCCACAGCGTGTGTGTCAGAGACCCATCAGACCCCTGCAAAACACAGCCGTGGGTCTGTCCGCAGTGCCAGCGATCAGAAAAGCCCCCCTTAAACAAAGTCCTCTCCCTCCTGGCATCTCTGCGGCACGTCGGGGTCCGCCTCCCGGAGGGCGATGCACTGCACTATCTGGTCGAGAGGACAGTAAATTGGCAGCAGCGATCGCAGCAGGTTTCACAGGCATGTAACCTACCAGAACTCGAAGAGAGGCCAGGAACTCCTCCCACTCTCACCCGCTGGGTTTCAGGCAGCGACAACACTCACAGCAACACTCAGGTCACTCCTCATCCCTTTGTGCCACTTTTTATGCAGTTAATTATCTGCAAATGTTAATGGGAACAATTCTCTTCCCACCTCTGTATGAGTGTGACAGAGAGTTAGATTTTCTCCACACCACACAACAAATTCATTTCTTTACAAAACCAGTTTAAGATTTTAGGTTCCTGAGAGAGCAGGATCAGGTTTTCACACAGATTTTACTGCTTTTCCAAGGATTTACACATTTTTAACAACTAAAGAAGTTCTTTACACTTTTTACAATTTGAGAGGTGCTGATACAGATATTATAAAACAGGAGATATATTAGTGTAAAAAATAAATAAATAAAGGAGGGCAAATGCACCCTTTAAACCAGCATGTTGGTTTAAAGGGTGCTGTGAGATGTAATAAAAAGCTGATGGGTGTCTTGGAGTCTGGAGAAATGACACAAAATCTTATTCAGATGTGAAGCTCAGTTACACTGCAAAAATCTGAATATAAAGGAAAAAAATACTAAATTTGAGAAGATTCAGACTATAATCAAGTGAAATAATCTGGCAGTGCAGTAAGATAATTACACTTACCACAAGATAATTACCACAAAACCAGCCTGTCAGTGCTTCTTTTAGTGTTCTTTCTTTCTCACTTTGAGAGAAAAGATCTTAAAACAAGAGCAACCAAACAAGATCATTCTTCTGAATTCAAGAATTATTATTAATAGATTTTCTAAAACAATACAAAGCATTTACACTAAATGAATTGAAGCACACAGTATAATATACAACAACCTTTATTTGAATTACTTCTCCAAATAGCAGCAATTGCTTAAAGCATTGCACACATAAAAAAAAAACATCCACAGAAATAATAATGTTAATGTCCATCCATCCACTTCAGGGTCGCGGGGGGGCCAGAGCCTATCCCAGATGCCATAGGGCAAGAGGTGGGGTACACCCAGGACAGGTCGCCAGTCTGTCAAGAGTGACAGACAACTATTTGCACTCACATTCACACCTATGGGCAATTTAGAATTAACCTAACCCCCCTAAGTGCATGGGAGGAAGCCGGAGTACCCAGAGACATGGGGGGAACATGCAAACTAGAAGGTCCAGCCAGATGGTGGATTAGAACCTAGGACCTTCTTGCTGTGAGGCAGCAGTGCTAACCACATCATGCCCGTGTGTTAATGATTGTACAACAAAAGTCTTAAGTGTGTGAATTGTTACAGGGACGTCTTGAAACAAGATTTCACAGCTGAAAATGGTTGTAAGACACAATGTCATCTCAAACAGTGTGTTAATGATATAATTTAGCTTAATATGCATATAAAGTAACTAATTTTAGGATTTGGTAACGAAGCAAGAAAGAAAAGACCTATATTCTCAAAACAAGATAAATAATCTTATACATTCTGCTCTTGCTTAGTATATCACTCTCAAAACAAGATCAAAAAGACTTTTAGGCTGAATATAAGATTGTAAGACTTGGTTAGATAGCCAATTTTTGCAGTGTACAGCCCGCTTTATTTATTTTTGGCTTTTGCAGTCTGTCTTTAAGGCCCTAGTTTCTCTTCTTACAGAAAATGTTAAGGAGTTGTTTTTATTGTCACTTAAAAATGAGCTGCATTTGTTAACATTGGGGTTTGATGGTTTTGATACAGGCTCCTTGTTTGACTCCAGAGTGGAATAGGACAAGCCATGCTCAGACCGTCTTCTACACCGAGCAGAGATGCATACCGCTGCACGGTCAGTGTCGAGTATGAACGAAGACCTGACTCGTTACTAGTTATTTGTCATTTCAGATTCTTACATTTTGAGTTTTGTGTTTGTGTTTCAGGTTTGAGTCGGGACCTGGAGGAGCTGATGGTGGAGGGGCTCCTGCTTCAGGTGTCTCTCCCAGAGGTGCAGAATCTCTACCACGTCTTATTGGACAGAGCCAGCAGCCAGCAAACAAACCGATGCATGTCGCCACCACAGGAGGAGCCCACAGACTGTGACAAACACATGCAGTTTAACTCTCAGGGAACAAATCTGCCACTGAACCAGGTACAAACCTGAACCAATAAAAAAACCTGATTCACATCCTCAACACTGCAGTGCCAGTTTTATCATTCTGATTTTATTTTCAGGATGGCGCCAAAGGCATGAGGGAAGGCTCAGAAAAGAAGGCAAAGCGGCATCTGGAGAGAGACAGTTCGGATGGAGAGCGCAGAGGGAAGGACAAAAAGCACTCTCACAAGAGACAGAAGATGAATAAAAAGAACCCGCAGCGCAGGCAAACCTCAACCTCATCCTCCCCGCGCTCCAACTTCTCCCAGTCTGACGACTCTGATGAGGAAATGGCCGTGTGTCCGGCAGAGAGGTGTCAGCTGCCAGAGGGAGATGAGGTGAGCCACATAAATGGCTTTATTCTAAAGAGGACAGGTTAAGGTTAATTTATTGTCTCCTGTAGGAGGAACTCATCTTGGGTCAAGAAACTGCTTCATCAAAAACCAGATTATACAAAACATTACAATAAAACCTATAAAATAGTTACAGACCAACATAAAATCAAACAATAATAATAATTTAGCAGCAGAGACTGGCTGTGTTCATTATTTTTATCTAAAGAATTGATCATGACCAGCAAACTCTAGAGCTTCCAGACAAACCTGTGCTGAAGGTTTTATGGAGAATGAAATTCTAATATTTTATTTATGGCAGCAATAGGTAGTCAGCATCTGTGTCTGTCATAGACTGTATATGCATGATGGATGAAGCCAGGGTGTCGTCACCGGTTGGTGTTGAACTACACATTTTGAAGCCTCAACATAAACGTTTTGCCAGGTACCATGTGAGATTTTTGCATTCATAAACAAAGTCACAGACTTAAGAAAAGTCTTAAATTTCACTCACAAAAAATGAAGCACAGACTTCTGGGATGATCTCTACCACACAGCAGGCCATAATGTTAGTCAGATAATCCAACAGGAATTCTTCAGAAGGCACCAACACAGTGGAGATCTTCAGTTCAGTCACTCAAATTAGCAGAGGTGAGGCCTAGGAGGGTCCAATCAGCTACAGCTGTCTGTGTCAGGACACCTGTCAATCAAAGTGGCCAAACCCTGAATTCCACTCTGAATTATATTTGAGTTATAAAAAAAGAGAGAGAGCTGTTGTGAGGGTGGAAACTATCCTCCTCGTCCAGGAATAGCAACATTTGGCTTCAAAACAACAGGATGGCCTCAGTCAAAATGCCTCATCTTTTATATACAGTATATCATCCTCTACTCATCCATCGAGACTCATGACCCGCTGGGCGTACTGCAGTGTCCAGCTACAATTCAACTCGGCAGCACACAGCTAAACAAATAGCCAGGCTTTTATTTCGAAGGATTTCCCCATGGATGCAGCTTTTAGTAAATTAAATGATTCCCGATTTTGGAAGACAAACAAACTAAATAACATCATGACGTAGAACATAGCCACCATCTCTTGGAGGACACATTTCCAGATAATGATTAAATGTAACTTTAAATATATGTTATGTGCACCTGTGCAAGTAATGTTTGAATATGTGCAGCCGATGTGGCACAAACCATTACTGAGCTAAGGAGAATGGACTGCAGGGTCCTCTGTTTGTTACAGTTTAGGTGGTACCTTGTTTGGTCAAGCTTGTGAATTGTTTTGCTTCCCTCCATAAAGACACAGGTGGAGTTTGGCAGCAAATAATTCGCTGCTAATGACGAAACAGAGATTCACATTAAACTTGAAGTCTTCATATGCACAGGAACGCGACTCTTCATGGGTGTGGTGGTAAATAAGTTGTGTGTTTCTGCAGGTGAATTGGGTCCAGTGTGACGGCAGCTGCAACCAGTGGTTTCACCAAGTCTGTGTCGGCGTTACGGCAGAAATGGCCGAGAAGGAGGACTACATTTGCGTCACGTGTACGCTGAACGACGGACGCGTGAGAAAGTGAAGAAGTTGTTCTGAAGGGAGGCGTGTCCTCAGTCCGTTACTGGAGCCTCCAGTCTGGATGTGTCACTGATCCTGTACCCCTCCTCACCCCCTCGTCCTGTCTGTCCAACCCTTTTGTAACAACGGTGCTATCTCCTCTTTGACTTGTTGTCCAGAACTATAATGTTTGGTTATTTTTTTGTATTTTTACATATATATATTATATATATTTCC
>VUQS01067669.1:0-10835 GCA_015108495.1 Heterochromis multidens | reverse complement strand
TGAAGCTCTTCCCACATATTTCACAGGAATACGGCTTCTCGCCTGTGTGAGTCCTGATGTGGAGAGACAAACTGTCATGTCGACTGAAACTTTTCCCACATATTCGACAAAAATACATCTGCTCCCCTGTGTGAGCTCTCCTGTGGCGATATAAATTACTAAGCTGACTGAAGCTCTTCCCACATGTTTCACAGGGATGTGGCTTCTCACCGGTGTGAGTTCTCCTGTGGCGATATAAATTACTAAGCTGACTGAAGCTCTTCCCACATGTTTCACAGGGATGTGGCTTCTCACCTGTGTGAGTCCTCATGTGGACAGACAAATCATTACTTAGATGGAACCTTTTTCCACATATGTCACAAACATATGGTTTCTCATTTCCCATTTGCTCTGCAGTTCCAGTTGATGCTGAGTCTTTGTTCTTGCTTCCTTCCTGATCTTGGCTCTCAGCTACAGCAGAGCTGTGAGAGAGGAGCTGCTCTCTGTCTGGTTCTGGTTCACTCTGGTCTCTTTCCTCATAAGCAGCCATAAAGGTATCAGTCTCCTCCTTCAGTACAAGCTGCTCTCCCTCCTGACTGCTGCAGAGTTCCTCCTGTTCCTCTTTAATCTGTGGAGGTTCTGGTTCCTCCTGGTCCAGACTGAAGCTCCTCTCCTGGTTCCAGAGCTGCTGCTCAGTGAGAACCTCCTCCTCCTTACAGACATGCTGCTGTGGGACGTCTGGAGGAACAACAGGGAAACAAGAAAAGGGTTACGAATGTGATGGCAGAAAAATTCAGAGAAATAACTGTAGAAAAATATTGTATTTCAAACCCTTAGCAGCTCCCCACAGCACAGTGAAAAAAACTGAAATAATACTCCCACTGTGGTCATTTAAATATTAGAGATTTTGCTCTTTTAAAGTCTTTGTTAGACAGGGATCTGACTGTTTTTATCTTTGAAGCCAGGTACAGATCAATTTGTTATCCTGGATGATGTGTCATTTCCTGAGTAGTGCTCCGGCATCTCTGCTGATCTTGCAAAACTGTGTTTTTAAGGTAAGGAAGTGATCTTGCAATAAACATCACAGACTGCTGGATGTTCAACACCTCAGTCTAAAGTAAGAATATCACTGTAGCAGAGACACTCGACCACAAACTGAGAAAAGTCATTGCCATAGATGGAGAAGAAGATTACAGTGAATGAGGCTGTGCTGATGGTAACAAACACACATCCACAGGCTGCCATCAAACAGTTGTTGGAAAACAAAAAGAGCTGATACATTAATTAGCACGAGCACATAGGTCACATATACACTGATTTTCATTTGTAGCTCTGCGTACACAGAGGATTGTGAAATCTTTAAACCATTAGACAATTATAGGCACAGAGAAATAACAGAAGACATATGAAACAATGAGGCAAATAAAAACATCCACCCATTCATTGGACTGCTTATTCCAGATTCGGGTCGCGGAGGCAGCAGTCTAAGCAAAGAAGCCCAGACTTCCATCTCCCTGGCCAGGTCCTCCAGCTCATCTGGGGGGCACACCAAGTTGTTCCCAGGCCAGCCGAGAGATACAGTATAATCTCTCCAGCGAGTCCTGGGTCTGCCCCAGGGTTTGCACTTGGTAGGACATACCCGAAACACGTTGCCTGGGAGGTGTCCAGGAGGCATCCTAATCAGATGTCTGAACCACCTCAGCAGGCTCCTGTCGATGTGGAGGAGTAGCAGCTCTACTAAGAGTCTCTCTTGAACGACTGAACTCCTCACCCTATCTCAAAGGGAGAGGCCAGCCACCCTCTGAAGGAAACTCATTTCTGCTGCTTGTATCCCCAACCTCATTCTTTCTGTCACTACCCAGAGCTCGTGACCATAAGTGAGTGTAGGAACATAGACCAGTAAATCAACAGCTTTGCTTTTATGCTCAGCTCTCTATTCACCACAACAGATCAGTACAGCGTCCGTATCACTGCAGACAACATAATAAAATCATAAAAACATTTAAATACCAAATACAAAAATTCATTTACACAGACAAATATTACAGCCATTACTCAGGGTCAGTGGTGCCTTTGTGCCCAAGGCAATTCAAAGAGCTAGCTAAAGTTTCAAAGTGTACCACCTGTATTCATAAATCAAATAGCCTCCACACCATGTGATATGTCCATAATTCTTTTGTTCTCTTAGCCTGTCTTCATTGGAATTTCCCTCACCTCCATTTGCTTGTGAGACACTTTCACACCTGAGAGGTGTTGGGCAGGTGTGGGGATATTCACACACCCCAGGGTGACTGCCATCATTTGGAGTCTTCCTCAGGGAGCAAAAAGGTAATTTCCATGTTATTTTGAGTTTACTGAGGGAAGTTCTGACTGCTGTCTGTACCCTGTACTGAACAGGAGCTCAGAATAACTGGCCTTCTTGGAGTCACTAGGTTGGATTCTGAAACTGGTTCCACATAGGAACAATAGTTATTGTATCGTCTGACCTGCAGCTGTATGATTTGGACACTTGGAGCTGTCAGCTGATCACCACCTAATGGGGAGTTGAATGAGATAGTAAAGAAGACTGCTAGTGAATTAGGAACACCTGGTGGAGGCCCCTGTCTGTGAGGGCTTTAACACCACTTCTGGAAAAACCATCAGGCTGAAGAAGTAGTCCTTTAGGGCTTGTGTTGACCAGGAGGGTCTTGAAACAGCAGACGGGTAACAGTCGGGCTGTACTGGCTGAGACACCTTTTCAGTGTTATGTGGACGTCAGAGACAGTAGGTCTGGAGTAGCAGACCAGGGCGGTCAGCTCCATCTTCAAAAGGCAGGCAGAAGGGTGTTCTCCAGTTATCAGAGTATCGAACTGCTCAGCCTCCCTGGGAAAGTCTATTATTTCAGGGTGCTTTAAAGGAGGTTCTGGCTGGCTGCTGAACCTCTGAATCAGGGAGAGCATTCCAGATTCCGCCCTGGATGTGGACAGTGGACAAGCTCTCTGCAGGCCTTGCAGGACTTCTGGAGGGGTCACTGGAGTTGATATGGGTTTCCTCTGTAGGGTGGCTGGGCTCAGCCTTAGAGATGAGACATCTGGAACAAACTCAGAGTCACTGCTCTTTCACATTGAACGTATACAGCTGAGATGGTTTGGGCATACTGATTGTGATGCCTCCTGGACAAAACCCAGAACTCACTAGAGAGATTATATGCCGTGGCAAGTCTAGAAGCAAAGCGGAAGCAAAGAAATCAAAGGTTTTTCTCAGTTTTTTTCAAAAAGTCTCACCTTTTCAAACTGTTGTCTCCCTCTGTATAATCTGTGAATCTCTGAGCTTCTGTACAGATATATCATTAAAATAGCGGTAAAAACTGACATGATTGTACACTCGTGTCTTCAACCCGACTGTGGTGGCAGCGGCACAATGCTCCAGGTTACAAAAATCGAGAGGTTCATGACCGGCCAAAACTATACCAAAGCGGCAGCTTACGCCAGCAGATGCAACATCTCTGCTGTCTCTTTTGTCGTATGGCGCTGTTCTCCAGGGTGAGAACATTGAGCCTAATGGGCCCATAAGAAGTAGAGCCAACTCTTCACCAGAGAGTTTGTGTTTATAGTCCATGTGAGGTCCCGGGAGACATGTGTGCTAAAGAATTTAAAGTTGGACACTCTCCACACTGTCTCCACCTATGTCTGCTGTCTCCTGAAGCTGGCGATCAGCTCTTTTGATGTTGAGGTATTGAGTGCCAGGTTGTTGATAGAGCACCATTATGATAGTTTGCAGACTTTATCCTTGTAGGGTGACTCATCACTAGATAGATAGATAGTTTATTGATCCCAGGGGAAATTTCAGATTCCCAGCAGCTCCCATAAACATATGACACAGAAAGCAGATTGGCTACACCAAGCTGTAACCAAGTATGAAATATACAAAAAAAAAATATATATATATATATATATAAAGAAACATATGTTACAAGAGATGTGCAATGGTAGTCTAGCCTCCTAACTACAGATACAATAAATAAATAGCTGTTGAGCAATGGTAAACTATCCACCCAAAATAAATAAATATATAAATAAGTAAATAATTTTAGTGCAATGACAGTCTAACCACCAGAATTGTCCAGGCTTTGCAAGCACTCTAGTATGAAAAACGATGTGCATTGTCTCTCAGTCTTGAGGTAGACACTGGCTACCCATAAGTCCACAGTTGCTTTTGCTTGTCAGCAGAAATTAACTGTCCTTGAGTATATATATGGGCAAGGTTGTGAAGGGGCATTGTTATGCCCAGTATTCCACCTCGCCCCTGCACCTGTGTGTTGCGTTGTATAGCTGGATAGCCCACGGAACAAAGGACTTCCTTAGCTTGTCTGTAGAGCATGTCAGTGACAAGAGTCTGCCACTGAACAAGCTTCTCTGCTTGCTAAAGATGGGGTGCAGTGGGTGTTGATCATTGTCCATAATGGACAGCAGCTTGTTCAGGGTCCTTTTCTCTGCCACTGATGTAAAATGTTGTGGTCATGATGTCATATCGGGATTTAATAATGGAAAAGTAAAATGGTCAAATTCACTTAACTTGACTTCACTTAATCCTAACTAGACTAGTAGAGCTGCTCACTTTTCCCAAAGCAGGAGGAAAGGTCAGCTGCCCAGCCCTTTACCACCAGCATCCGTGAAGCCCGAGGCCCAACAACAAAATTACTCCAAATAATTCAGAAAATAATTACCATTAAACAACAAACAATAAAATCTGTAAATAAATTAGGACCTCATATTAGACTTTTATTAAGACTAAGACACAAATGTCCTGTCTGTTGTGATGCAGCTGACGAGTTAGTCTAAGGATGCTGTTGTGCAACATCTGTGCCATGACAACTCAGCTCACTCTCAACACTTACAGATGCTTATACATGACCCCTTTGCATTAAATAAAAAATAGTGGTTTAGAGTTATATTTCAATGCAAACCACAATCTTTTCCTATGCAAGCACCTATGCCGAATAGTTTTTGATGTTTAAAACTAACTAAGTACATTTTGGTGCCTAAACCTAACAGGCAGCAGTGAAAGCAAAAGTAAAAAAGCAACTGAAAAGGGAATGGATAACAGAGTGAAAACCTTGTGAAAGAAAGTGCAAAAACACAAAGCTCCCAAATGGGAACCTAAAACTGTGGTCTCCTCACTGACAAACTTGATACATTTAAAAGTGGACAGTTAACTCTCAGTGTCTAATATCGGCATGGCCAGTGTGTCAAGGGACCAATGCCAAAGGACACCTTGTGTTTTTGCATATTTTTGAAACAGCAGCAACATCTGACTCAGCAGCAGCATTTGATGGTCTAGGATGAGATAGCAAGCACGTCATGATAGCCGTCAGTTTATTCCATCATGTTATCAACAGTTCAGCATGCACAGTATGCTTATTATTGTAATTAAAAAATACTGGCGACCGCCAGTGCTACCCCTCAGCCTCCTAGTAGATGCACCTATGGTATGAATTTGAAAATGCTACCTTGCTTCATTCTCGTGTTCACAGGATTTTCCGAAAACTTGACCTCTTACCTTCACATTGAGGTTGAGGTCACCAAGATTCAAACTCGTCAGAGATTTTTAGTAGATGCACCTATGCTATGAATTTGAAAGTCCTAGGTGACTTCCTTCTTGAGTTATCACATTCACAAACTTGAGTGTCCACGCCACCTACCTGCCTGCCCGCCCGCATCGGCAGGGTGACAACAATAAACCATCAGCCTTTTTGGCTGAGGGGTAAAAACTGCCTTTGTTGGTTTTATAATAAGCATGTTTAAATAAATAAATATACAAATAAAATTTAAAAAAACAAAACAAAGTGGGCTCTTGGTCAGCTGTGAGCAGCAATGTGGGGCAGTCTGTCACTGTCTGTGAGCTGTGCATACTCCTATCCAGTATATAAAGCAATGAAGTTGGAGCAGATATACTACAGACACTAAGGGCTTATACAATTGTTCTGGAAAATACAGTTCCGTGTTATAGCATCTTTTGAACTAACTGGAGATGTTAAAATTCCCACACCCAGATGGAAAACTTCAGAGCTTGTAAAAAATTTTTTACAAACCCATACTTGATTTAAAAAAAAAAAAAAAGTTTTACAATCTGAAAACTAGGCAGTTATTTGAAATTCCTGAAAGGATAGCTTTTTGAAAATTCTGTGAAAATTGTTTTAGTTTTTAATCTTACAGCAACATTTTGCTGTACGACCCAGAAGCTGTATGAAAAGAGATGAAATGAACCCATTTTATTAAATAATACTCCAAAACTCACAGTCATAGGCAATTTTTCCAACAGCATGCTTATAGGCAAATGTTTAAAAAAAAAAACCCAAAAAACAGCATAAATCAGAATTGTGGATTAAGGTAGAAAAAGATAGGGGTTGGAGCTGAACTGAATTTCCTTTACAGCTCCTTCAGCAGCAGCATGCGAAGTACAAGGTGTCCTGGCTGCTCACAATAAAAACTAAGGAGGTTTGCTGAATGTAAGATTTCTGAATTGCATTACAATCTCAAGAGTCTCTCAAAGCTCACAAAGCTCTCCAAAGTCTGCCTCTGGCCTGATAATTCAACTTCCTTTTTAAAATCTATGTTGTGCCAAGCTTGAGGTTACAACTGCCAATGGGGCGGCGCTGAGCCGCACTGAAAGCTGTAGCCTTTGATTAAGCTCCTCTATTCCAAGCCTAATGCCCTGGCCTTGAATTATTCACCGAGTTGGTGGAGAGGGGCTGTGCATGCTACAAGCTTGCTAAGTGTGTTAGCCTAAAAAAACATAATGCAATAAAGCTCATCCATGCATAATGGATAGGAGACTGGGGCTGGGTGTTCTCTGTCGTGGGAAGACAGAATTAGAGAGAGGGGATCAGGGAGGCAGTTGATGTTGCCAAATCGCCGTCCTTCCATGCCAGGGCAGTCTCCGGCCACAACCCCGCTTCTCTCTGCCGCTTTTTGTTTCTGTCCATCCAGCAGAGCTTTAGCACAAATTCCTTCAATTTCAAGGGAAATGACAAATGGAGGACATCACCACACTAAGAATTACAAAGTCAACAAGGGTCACAGGGGAGTGAATTCAGTAAAAGAAAGGATTATATTCATCACTTTTGGTGTTTATTTGAGTTATTAAGCAACCTTAAGCAAGATCATAATGCATTTTACTGGTTATAATTAAATCTAATTCACTAAGATAATGATCTCTGTGTCACATGATTGCATGTGGCGTATTGTGTAATCAACACCACCCTGGTTTTAGCATGCTAGTGCAGCTCTCGCTGTCTCCAATTAAGGCACTGATTGTCCCTAGGGCACTGCGTGTCATGCAGGCTCATTTATCACTTCCAAGTGTAGCATCGCTTTAAAAGTCCAATTCACACCTTCAGAATCTATCATACTCACTGTGAGGTCTTCACAAGCCTAAAATATTCAAGGTTACACAGTCGTGAAGAGGAGATCTGATGTGTTACTCCAATTCAGCCCCCATATTAGTATTTTTGGTGTGTGAGATTCAAGAGTACATAATTTTCCCATGTGATTAATAACACTGAAAGCTTTAATTTCAGCTTGTTCATTTTATTTAACAATGTGTGAACATGTGTATGTGTGAACAAGGGAAAGAAACAATAATGGCGGACACAATGCTATCCCTAGTCACTCTAGGGGTTGGCTTTTAGCCACTGGCAAATACAAAGAATAGGATAAAGTTATTATACGCTTGTTGTTCTTGTTAGGTTGCACTATTCTGTGATCTGGCAAACGATCTGGGTGAGTGTGTCATCTGAATCTCGTTTAGCTACAGTACTCAGAAGGTGGCATGTTGCATTAATATGCCAGATGAAGCAGAATGCTACTCAGTATGCTCTTCACATACTATATTGTAGTACTAAACATTTGACACATCACAGCATCGATGCAGTCATTGATGCTGCTTAACAATATTCTTCAAGGAGCAGCTCATGAAAAGAGGCACCATTTTGATTTCTAGTGTTTGATGAAAGTATCCTTGAGGTGGACACTTAAATTTACCAAGCAACTCATTGCTCTAAAGACTCAAATGTGTAAATTTAAAAAGGAACTGCTCCTTTCCACCTATTTCCTTTAAAATTAAATGCTTGGTAGTCAAATAAAATGGTTAAGACAACCATTTTGTCTGAGTCAAAAATAACTCCCACTGCCAGTCTGAAGGTTGATGAGAAAAAGGAAAAAGGGAGTCTCATGCACATGGATACAGTGTGTAAATAAACTGCTAAAAACCAAACAGAGTGCTGTTAAGTATGCATAAGCCCTTTGAATTAGTCTTCCTGATCTGCCTTGGATGACAGCCGTTCACGCAGGCAGAATACAATATGAGAGTGTATCACCACAACACAGACTGTTCTCTAATGTGAACTCTTCCTCTCCACACAAAAACCCACATTTGGCACCATTCACTCATTAAATCATAAAGCCACTAACATGCAAACTCTGACATGGAAATAATCACCGGGCTACAGCTGGATGACTTTCAAGCGTTGTTCAGGGTGGAGTGATGAGCTGCTGTTATCATGACATGCTGCCCCTTCAGTGTTTGTCTTCAATGCTGTGACAGTAAATTTTCTCTGAGAGACTTGAGAGCTCTCCTACGCTGCTCATTCTGGTCTCTAGCCGACAGCATGTAAATGACTTCAAGATTCATGAAACATAAAGTCTCATAAACCTCTGCCATTTTATAGTTAACTTACTATTGATGGTGCCGCATTAAAAACATCCAGTAAACCTCTTTATAAAAATAAAACAAAGAGTGGAATTAGTAATAGGTACTTAACACAGCTGAAGTACTGCTAGAAATCAAGTAACCAGTGCATTTGCTAGACTTATAAATAAAACAAATTTTGGCACTTGAACTCACATGTATGTTACCCTGCAGTGGTTCCAACAAACACTGACTAGCTCACACTAAAACCAAATGAGTCAGTGCGCTCGAGTGGAAACAGTGTGCTTTGCTGGACTGAAGCATCTCCCAGCACTCTTGCAGCAAGGACAAGAGTGGAGGAAGAGGATGAACAGACCAGTTGAATTTTGAGCAAAGGATCACCTGTGCTTCCTCCCACTGCGGTGCTGATCTGGGCCGACAGATGTGGTTGCCACAATGCCCAATTTGTGTCACAGACAATTGCAGGTGTGCGGCAGTGAAGCTGGTATGTGATGCTAGTCTTCAGCTTGAGGGCTTAGGGGAAACTAACACTTACCTGATTATGCTTTTTTTCCTCTATCAACAGTGGATATATTAGGTGTTCATGACCCTGTTTTTCATAGTGTGTGTACATTCCTAACATGTGCCTTTTGCATGTTGGTGTCCTCATGAGTATGTGTGTAAATCATGTCCTGCTACAGGGCCATGACACAGCTTGTCGTTGTGTCACATCAAGAGCCTGGCCACCAAGAGAAAATAGCTGTGAGAGAAGAAGATGTCATGGTTCAGCAAATACTTACTCCCTGTACTATTGGCCAGATGCAGATTTTAAGAGGAAAAGGAAGAAAGACGAAAGGGAAGAAAGGGCATCTCTTTTAAACTTCCTAAACCTATCTGACACTTTTAAACCCATTAAAAAAAGCAGTATGTCAGAAGTAAGGCATAATTAAAGTGTATCTAGAGTGGCGATCCATTAAAATGATAGCAGGCAATCTTGCAGCCAGCAGGTGCTTTGGTCAAAGCAATTGACCTGAGATTATTGAGGTGTGATACAGCAAGGGGCTGACAGTCTGTTGGAAAAAGAAAAGGTCCCCAGCAAAGACAGACTGTCGTCCTGTTAGTGTTTACTCTGTTCATTAAAAAAAGGTCTCTTTTCACGGTCTATTGGTGATAAAGCAACATGGGTGACAAGACGTGTGTGTGTGTGTGACTTGAGAGGCGTTAACTGAGAAGAGCGAAAACAACTGAGAGAAGAAGACTTGTTTATTCTCACAACATGTCATCTGTGAATGTGTGGCTGCTAAAAAAAAGCAGACATGGAAACAGACAGACAGAAAAGTTAGAAAGGGTTGATCATTATACTATAGGCCAATGATCTCTTGATGCATGCTCAATAATCCAGGTAAGGAAATCCCAGACATCTGTCTGGGATCTGTCTGTTCATCTGTCACCATCTTTCAATACTGTGATTGCAGCCATTCCCCAACTCTCTGTGAATGGTACTCATGGCCATTGATCAATGGTCATGACAATTTGCATATTAATGAACATGAAACTGATCTCATGGCCCATTGTTAGTCAGTGGTGCTGGTTTCGGTCATTGTGCAAACATACTGTTTATAAGGTTGGAGAAACCTGCAGTCAGTTGAGACTGAAGAAGTCACTTAGATGAAGTGACAAAACGTTTCTCCCACTGAAAACGCTACGTCCAGATGAACAGATTCAGCTTTCTGGGAATCAGCCAATGAGTGCCGCAGGAACAGTAATGACTGTTAATGGGCGGAATTAACGGCATTGTACTATAAAACTGTGCATCAAGTGCGCGCTTGGTTTTGGCACCCCTGAGGCTACCACAGACTAACAAATTACAAATGGGGGAAACATTCAACTTTTTTTTTTCACTTAAAGCTACAGCAAAACCAGTATGCTGGCATAGCAGGGCTATAGCGTCAGTGTTAGCTTAAAATGATGTTATTCTCTAAGGAAAATCAAATCTCTTTCTCCACGGAAATTACAGAGCACAGTCAGCTGTAAATGAACAATTCTGTTGGATAGCAGGTTACTATGAGAGCTAAACAACTAAAAAGTAATAACTTTGTACTTGTGGGTTATTTTATTTTTATTTAGGTTATATATATATTTATATATTTTTATATTTATATATATATATATATATTTATATATATATA
>VUQS01067666.1:0-11856 GCA_015108495.1 Heterochromis multidens | reverse complement strand
TATTTTGTTTCCAAGGAGCCAGACTTTCTTGAAATTTTTAAAGTGGTCTTGAGCAATAGTTCTCCAGTCTTTCTGAAGGTCTTTCAAAGTTTTTCTTTAGACATTGGCTGCTTTTTCACTCATTTTCAGTCCAGTCCTTGTACCAGACCATTTTCAGAGGAATGTTATTTTTGTTTGTTTGTTTGTTAAACCACTTAACACTGACCTATGAATCATTCAGGCATAAAAAGGCAACTAACTCAAGGGATGAACCAGTGATGTGTCTACACATAACCAGTGTTGGGATCATTACTCAAAAAAAGTATTATGTATGTATGTATTACACATTACTCGTTACTTTTCTTAAAAGTAATGCAGTACTGCTGAAGACAGTAATTCGTTACACTGCTCATTACATTACTTTCTCATTGCTATGACCTGAAACGCATTGTCTCATAATTATTGCTTAACAAAATACTGCACTCAGATTTATCATCACTCTGGGTTCTTAGCTAGCTTTGTGTCAGCATGCTGTCTGTGCAGATGCTTGCAAAGTTGTGTTAGCAGTATAATGCGGTTGTTTTTGTCCCGGAGACAGTTTGCACTTGACCATCGTGCTCTTGTCCTTTTGTGCAATAAAAACAAAAGTAATGTCCATATCTCTGCTGCAGAGCGCTCCACCATTTTCCTCCTCCTACACACGAACTGAAATCAGCTGATTGTAGAGCAAGTGTGCAGGAAGAAAAAAAGCATGTTTTTTTCTTTTCTATCCACCCGGTGTGCAGATAACTGAAGAACCTTTGTAACGCAATAATAACATAATTAATTTAGTAGACTAACACATGACATTTTTCAGTGACTGTGTTACTGAAAAATGTAATGTGATTACAGTAACACGTTACTAACATGTTACACACAACACAGACAACTTAGCAAAAAGCCCATTTTTAATTGTATCTTTAGGCACTTTGTTATTAGCAGCCTGTTGGAAAAACACACAATTAGTTCCATTTCTTTAGTTGAATCTATGAAAAATGCCAAAGATAAAACAGTTTGACAGGCATAAAATAGTATTTTTACACCAACAAGGTGATTCCCAAAGAGCTATTAGCCAAAAACTTGGGATATTTCGGCAAGCCTAAAAAATACTATCTACAGCAGAAGAACAGCATCTGAAAGTCATGTCTTTAAGAAATAGGAAAAAATCCAGCAAAGACCTGACACAAGACCTGAGAGATATATCTGGCCCTTCAGTTCATCCATCTACTGTTCACTAAAGCCTCATCAGAAATGGTCTCAATAGAAGGGTGGCTGTAAAAAAAAAATGAAAATCAGTGGCAACAGGTTTTATGCAGTGACGAATCCAAACTTGAAATTTCTTGTTCAAATATCAGATGTCAATATGTGAGGAAGAGGTCAGGAGAGAGGTACAACAGTGAGTGTCTACAGCCATCTGTAAAACATGGTGGAGGCTCTGTCATGGTTTGGGGCTGCATTTCAGCCAGTGGTGGTGGGGATCTTTTTTAACCTTCGTCAAAGTTAATGAAATTATAAATGCCGAAAAGTACTGTCAGATTTTGATACACCAAGCACCACCATCTGGAAAGAATCTTATTGGCAATTGTTTCATTTTTCAGCATGACAACGATCCCAAACACTCAATGCAGTAAAAGCATACGTGGATAGAAAAACACACAGTGACCTCCCCAGAGCCCGGACCTCAACATTATTGAAGCAGTGTGGGATCATCTTGGCAGAGATCAGAACATAAAGTAGCCAACATCCAAATAAGAGCTTTGAATGTACTTCAAGAAGCCTGGAGAACTATTCCTGAAGACTACTTAAAGAAATGACAAGAAAGCTGCCTAAGAGAGTTCAGGCTGTGTTAAAGAATAAAGGTGGTCATACCAAATATTGACTTTCAAGCTGGTTAAAATTGTATAAACTCTGTTTTTGTCTTATGTACCGTGTTTCATTGAATGTTTGCACTTGTTTCAATACATCATTGCACCTATTTCCAATTTTCCTGGCCAAATATAAATAAATAAGGAGTGGCTGAGGTTTTTTGCACAGTACTGTCCATTGACTCTTAGTGAATTTTGATGAAAAATATCAAACAAAGCACACCCTCTGACTGTAAAGTCTGAACAGTATACAGCAGAACAGATTAAATTAAATATTGCCATGTTGGCAATATTTGGAGTAAGCAATTGGAGTAGGTGTCATAAGACTGTTATTCTTCAAATTTATGTAATATTTGTTTATAAGCTAAAAAAAATGGATGGACTTGTTTATAATGTAGTTTCTTTTCAGTGTTAATGACAAGAGTTTTACAGTAAAAGCAACATCTGAATCGTGCAATTGAATGTTCTGTAAAATACATTCACAATTAAAATGCATAAAATCCTGTTCTCACTACTAACATCAATCTCAAATATGAACTGTAAAACTGTCTAAAACTATTTTTCATTGCCTGTTTTATTGCTTCTTTGACAATTTCATTTTAACTGCTCTGTCTTCTTATAGCCTTAAAAAAAGACAAAAGCATACCTCAAGACTGACTGTACTGAAAGCTGGAACATTTAATAATTTGTCTTTACAAGAACCAATTATAGTTCTGAGTGAGAAAAAACATGTCAGTAATGTGTATTTGTAAAAAGAGGAGCTTGTGACACATTAGTGATCATATTGGCAGTAAAAGAAAGCAAAAAGGACAATATATTATTTTATTTTATTTTATATTTTGGATAGCAGCTCTGATGGGCAATGGATTTTGAAGTAGAGAATGATACTGTGTGCGATGTTTCGATCCACACTCAGCATGAACTGCCTTGAAGAACAGCAGGATCCTCCTTAGAAGAAAAACATAGATCATAACTGAAACACAATTAAAACAAAACTTGTGTTTCACAGTTTGAACATATAGTGCTGTATTTGTGGAAATTTTCAAACTTACTTTAAATTGCGTATGTGCAGGGGGAAAAAATGTAAGGTAGTTTAAGGACACAGAGGACCATTAAGCAAAAACAGTAACAATAAACTGTGCAACATGAAAACTGTGTCACAGAGCCATGAAAAAGTATTTGCCCACTTCTTGATTTCTTAGTTTTTTGCATATTTATCACACTTAAATGTTTCAAATCATCAAACAAATATTGGACAAAGATAACCCAAGTAAACAAAATGCAGTTTCTAAATAATTATTTAACTTATTAAGGGAAAAAGTTATCTGAACCTACCTGGCCCTGTGTGAAAACGTAATTGCCGCCTAAACCTAATAACTGGTTGTGCCACCCTTGGCAGCAACAACTGCAATCAAGCATTTGCGATAACTGGCAATGAGTCTTTCACATCGCTGTGGAGGAATTGTGGCCCACTCTCAGAATTATTTTAATTCAGCCACATTTTCAAGCATGAATGGCTTGTTTAAAGTCATGTCAAAGCATCTCAATCTGATTTAAGTCATACTAGCCATACTGGAACACCATGGACATCACCAAAGTTTCCTCCCTTGAGATTCTCTGCGTGGCGTTCACTGCAGCTGCCTCTGGTTGCTGCTTGTTTGTGGGTCTCTATTTTCAGTTTTGTCTTCAGTAACTGAAAAGCTTGTTCTATTGGTTTGAAATCAGGTGACTGGTCATTCAAGAATATCCCATTTCTTTACAATGAGAAACTCTATTCAATTGAATTTCAATTGAATTTTATTTATATAGCGCCAAATCACAACAACAGTTGCCTCAAGGGGTTTAAGTCTTGAGTTGCTTTTGCAGTATGCTTTGTGTTGTTATCCATTTGCACCGTAAAGCACTGTCCAATCATTTTTGCAGCATTTGGCTGAATCTGAGCAGAGAATATAGCTGCTTCATCCTGTTACTTTGGTCAGCAGTCACATCATCAATAAACACTAGTGACCTGCTTACACTGGCAGCCATACATTCCCATGCCATAGCATTACCTTCACCATGTTTGACAGATGATGTGGTATGCTTCAGATCATGAGCTGTTCCCTTACTCCTTACTTCATCATACTTTTCTTTCTTTTCTTGGTTTTCTGTCCAAATAATGTTTTACAGAACAAAGTCTAATCTGTCCTTCCTGTTCTTGAGTGTAACCAGTGGTTTTATTTTAAAGCCCTCTGTATTTAGATTCATAAAGGCATCTGTTGATTTTACACTTTGATAATGATATGCCTACCTCCTCAAAAGTGGTCTTGGCTTGGTTAGATGTTGTGAAGGGTTTTTCCCTTAACCAAGGAGTAATTCAGCAATCATCCACTTTATTTGTCTTATGTGGTCTTTCAGGCATTTTGTTGTTCATTCTTTTTTAGAATGTATCAGACTGTGCATTTGGACACTTTGGACAACTTTTTCCTACCTCTCTGGTAGGTTTATTTGGGGTTAGTCTTTTCTTTTTCATTTTCTTTTAAAGCCAGTTTGAGAAGTTTCTGTCTAATATTATTAAAAAAATAATATACAGAAAAGTCAGACAAGCGTCTTGTATCTCTATTTCAATTTGAATAATAATAATAATCTTTTAGTTGGGTGTATGTATCCATTGTTGCATAATATTGATTTCAGTCAGAATGAAAGTTCAGTTGGAAATTGAGCAGATTAAACCCTCTTTTGCCTTTTCAGTATTTGCATTGTTGTTTGATAAAGACTTAAGTGTGGGCTTAGTCACTTTCTTATAGAAATTTCCAATCACTGGGGTTGACAAACGTTTCATTTTCTCAACGAGTGAGAGTTTACTTTAGTTTTATAACTTGTCTTCCTAACATTGTAAAATGATACCAAGGTATTGCCATGCTTTAGAAAGTCAATAACACTGATCAGATGTGGCACAGATGTGGGATCAGAGAGGAGAATGGATTATGAAGTATTTTTAAGACGTCCTTAGGCTCTTAAGGTAAAGGTGCCTCACTGGAACCTGCTGTCCTTCCTTGGCAATGTTAGAAACTGTCTTTACAACATTTAAGGAAAATGCCAGACAGAGGCAATTCTAGGATCAGACATTTAGAGATGCTCAGCCCCCTAATGCAAATGTAGCATGCATTCAGTAAGATGGTATGCATTTTTTCTTTATTATTATTATATAATATAATTATATATATTATATAATTATATAAAATATAATTTTGTAAAAGCACTAAGTGAAAAAAATCTATGGAAAGTATTGCTTTGTGATTGGAGCAACTGTTCAGGGCATGAGGCGGACCTCTCTCTACCATTCAGAGAGTACATCCAAATGGCGTCGGTGGACTGTTGCTTAATGTTCTGTCTTAGTGATGATATGGCAGAAATCATAGTGCAGCCAGTTTCTTTAATTGGTGACTTTGCCCAACTATGTTGTGGCTCTAGAATACACCCCCCACCCCCCACTCAGTCTCCTTTCTAGCTTAAAGCCATAGACCATATATAACAGATGTATCCACTGTGATAATATCTATATATTTGTGGACAGAAGTTACTATTTCTGGACCAGAGGTTTAATTTGGTTAGCATGGTGCATCCCTAGAGTGTAATGGTTCCTCACACAGGTCCAGGAACCTAGTTTTGGGTGGTATGACCAAAAATTTGTATCATGTGTTCATGTTGTTTTAAGATTCTAGAGGTTTCATGGTATGGCACTGTATTGTTCATATTATTTCTGCATAAAAGAGCCTTTATATAAGTTTAAAATGACTCATTCATCTGCCTAAAGTATACCGAATCAAAAAGAAAGTAAATCGCATATATAGAATATTCTTCTTCTTCTTTCAGCTGCTTCCTTTAAGAGTCACCAGAGCGGATCACCTTCATCTCATTCATCCATGTATAGAATATATTGAATATATAGAGTAAAAAAATTATATTATTAAAAAAATAATAAATAAAACAAAATATAAAATAAAACCTACTCTTAGGCTCTATTAGTAAGAAATAATTATATGGCACAGGCTGCCTATTACACTTTTCTATAACATGTAATGAAACTTTTTGTTGCAGCTGTTTTTAAACAAAGTTAACATATGGCTCATTATTGTCATTGTTTCCACAGCAGAGCTGTGCAGACCCTTTGAAACAAACCCCACTTGTACTGATTCTTCTAAAGTTTGTGGCATAAATTATTCCGTCATCAGTAAAAACACCTGTTAGCTTTGAGCAACATGTTATCTTTGGCTGATATTATTAGAAATGTGAGTGAGAAGGGTAAACAGTTAATACAGGTCCACTTTCAATACACTCAGCAGGTCTTCTGGTGACCCATGGTATCATACATTAAAGATACATGAAAGGCCAAAATGTTGGCATTTTGTTTGTTCACTGGTATAGTGATGCTTGTAAATAAATTGGTACATTCAGTATACCACCCAGCACTACAGGAACCTGCTAATTAGTTCCAACAATTAGTACTGAAATAATTTTGCTGACTGAGAAATTTGGAGCACAGGCTTCTTGGAATCTCTATAATTAAGTGCCCAGAAAACCATATTATTGATCGGATAATAGTTTTTAAAATGCTTCAAAGGTACCAACTGCACCATTAGCTGAGGTGCAACAGCCCTAATATTATGCATAATGTTATGTTAGAATATTATAGCATAACTTTATGCATTAATACAATTTAAATAGGTGACTTATATAAAAATTAACCCCATGTATGGTTATCATGAATGGGAAAATTAGCGATAGAACCCAAAACTGTTTCTTTATACTAGGCAGAAAACAAGTTTATTTTTTGTCCAAGTCAGTCAGCAGTCCAGGAACTATGTGGGTGAGAAGGCTTTTCTTGTTACTTTTTGTGTTTATGCTGTTTCTTGTTTATGTTAGGGAGGCAGGTAAGACGCCTGTGTCCTCTTATATATTCTTTTGTGATAAGTTAGTTATAAATATTCTAGGCTGTTTTGTTGTTTTGCTCACCCTGACATCTGTTCTGCCCTCACTGTTAAATAAGTCAGCTGTGTTTGGACTACAACACTGGTTGTTTTTGAAAGAGAGAGTCACTTTTATGCTATGCTCAGTGAGGGATCAGTTCACGAAATCAAGATATTTTTAAAGTAAATGAAAAGTGTAATATGCTGCTTACAAAGATGTTCAACCTGTTTCACTTCAGCAGACCTCATTCATTTAGATATACACCGCACGCACTACAGTGTATATCTAGTGTGTGCTAATGATTTAAAATGAACAATTGCCCATTCAAAATGATACACCTGTTTTAGAAAAGAAGCTCAATGGAACCTGAGACAAAGAGTCAATCTTAATGACCACAGCAGAAGCTGCCCTGGAATAATAACTGTGTTTATGTCTACATTCTCACTGTTTTTTGTTCTCACTCTCTTTCTGCTGATTCCAGTCCTACTCTCTTTCCTGTTCCTCTTTGTGCTGTCAACTAAAAGGTAAACATAACAACATTTTATTAAATGAATAAAGGTTTCTGTGGGCACCTGAACCTGGCAGGTTTCCTTAAAAAGAAAATAAATCAATCAATCATTACACACACACACACACAAAAACAGTGGTTTGGAATCATTGTTGTCAACATTGTCAGTATATCAGCACTGTTGCACTGGATATCCACAATATGAAATAGATGCATGTAATTAACACGAAAGCCTTGACCCAGCTTAAAGAAAAGCACAAGTACATCATTTAGTGTAAGTGTTGTAGTGAGTCATATGTCAAAATTCAACAGCTTTCCTGCTGGCATAAATTTACCAGCAGATGTTAGGGTTCCAGTGGAGGGAGGAGAATATTTAGAAAATGGAGGTGACATTAAACTATACACTCACTCACCACTTTGTTAGTTACACATTGCTATTACCCGGCTGGACCCCATTTTGCCTTCAAAACTGCTTTAATTCTTCATGGCATAGATTCAACAAGGTGCTGGAAACATTCCTCAGAGGTTTTGGTCCACGTTGACATGAGAACATCACACAGGTGCTGCAAATTTGTCGGCTGCACATCCATGATACGATTCTCGAAGGTGCTCTATTGGATTGAAATCTGGTGACTGTGGAGGTCATTTGAGTTCAGTGAACTCATTTGAGATGATTTGAGTTTGTGACATGGTGCATTATTCTGCTGGAAGTAGCCATCAAAAGATGGGTAAATTGTGGTCATAAAGGGATGGACATGGTCAGCAACAATATTCAGGTAGGCTGTGCCATTTAATGACGCTCAATTAGTACCAAGGGACCTAAACTGTGCCAAGAAAACATCCCCCACACCATCATACCACCACCAGTGGTCTGAACTGTTCATACAAGGCATCATAGATCCATGTTTTCATGTTGTTTACACCAAATTCTGATCCTACCATCTTAATGTGGCAGCAGAAATTGAGACTCATGAGACCACCCAACGTTTTTCCAATTCTCTTGTGCAAACTGTAGCCTCACTTTTCTGTTCTTAGGTGACAGGAGTGGCACCCGGTGTGATCCTCTGCTGCTATAGTCCATCTACTTTAAGGTTTAACATGCTGTGTGTTCAGAGATGCTCTGCTGTGTACCTTGGTTGTAGCTAGTGGTTATTTAAGTTGCTGTTGCCTTCCTATTAGCTTAAATCAATCTGGCCATCCTTCTCTGAGAACTGCTGCTCACTGGATATTTTCTCTTTTTTGGATCATTCTCTGTAAACCCTAGAGATGGTTGTGTAGGGAAATCCCAGTATAGATCATTCATGTCTTTTGTCCGGTCTCTCGCCCCTCATCCCTATCTGCTCACAGCAGATAGTTGCTCCTCCCTGGGCCTGGTTCTGCCGGAGGTTTCTTCCTGTTAAAAGGGAGTTTTTACTTCCCACTGTCGCCAAGTGCTTGCTCATAGGGGGTCATCTGATTGTTGGGGTTTTCTCTCTATTATTGTAGGGTCTTTACCTTACAAAAGTAAAGTAGCTGGTCAGTGTAGTAGGAAATAGTAGAAAAATGCAATACAAAATTCAAGTCAAGCAAAAACGACTATTTTGATTCTCTGATTAATAAACATCCAGACATGTTTATTAGTCACCTGTGATCATCTGTCTCTAAACTTTAATAGACACAAATCGAAAGTTGTCAATTTTCCTTCTTTTTTTTAAATGATCCTTGTTTCTGACAGTTCTCAAGATTGATCTTGAGATGCCCACAGCCAGTCGGCTGAAAGGAATACATTCTGTAGGGTATAATACACTGTGTATACACAATGTTTTAAAGACATTATGCTGTTTATTCTAAAGTGGGTAAAAACAGCTGTGACTGAAAACTAATCATTCAAAGAAGTTTGGGATGACATTTATGCTTGTAGCTTATGTTTGTGTGATGGGTTTGACATTTTGCAATTCACACTAAATGCAACTGTGGTTATGCATGGCTAACAAGAGATACTCATCAAGTACAAAATTAATACAGATCTTCCAAAGGGATGGAACAGACAGAAGCACCATATGTTTTTTCTTTTGAAAATAAATAAAGTATAAATCTGTGCATTATTTTGCAAAGTTGACACCGGCTCTTCCTTAATTAGATTGTGATAACAAGCAATAGGACAAAGACTTGTATAGCTGCTGACTACTTGGTGACATTTAAACATGACCAAAAGCAGCACATCCAAACACAGCTAGAAATGAGGCAAAGATATGAAACAAGGAGCATTTTTGCTCTGCTTATTTTTTTTATTAATCTTCCAAATCTTCCTGTAACAAATTAGATTGGTTCTGCTTAATTCATGCAAGCTGTCAAATCATATTAAACCCAGAATGTTGAGCAACCACAAATGGTAATGAGTTGAAAGCAAATGAAGAAACAATACATAATACAAACTCTCACTGGAGGCATTAATGTAGAAAATTTTACAAAATGCTGTTAGACCAACAGTAGTTTTTGTTAATCTCCTGTGTGTGGAATAAATTTAAATAACAGATATTACTTCTCTGCAAAGAAAATGTGGTGACAGTTTTAACGTGGATTCATTGACTAAAGCTTTGTGTTTGGTTTCTTGCCAAAACTCTTGTCTGGCTCAGCTGTAAATTTTTTCCAAATGTAATTCTAACTTTATGGGTTAATATATCAGCTTTCCTCTTATTAAAATTATCATTTAGTCAGAGTTTAAAATGTCAAACAGTGATGGCCTGTTACAATTTACCAGAGCTCAGAACATGCCTATAAACGGTCTTCCAACAATCAACAACCAGAAAATGTCTAACTAAAACAAAAAGCAAATTCTCACATTGCTAAATGTATGAGATGTCAATGTATTTGTGTACCGTCAAACCATTAAACTATCTTGTATTTGGTCTGCTAAAAGTGGATGTATTTAAACATATATACCATTTGCAATGACAAAAAGCAGACAAGCAGCTTATTTTTTATCAAGGTGTTGCTTCCAGCATATGCTCTGGCAGCTGCTGCAGCCAATCAGCTATGCCCGTTGTATTAATGGATTTGATTATATATTTAGTTAGCCGTTGGGTAATGAACAAACAAATTTTAAGTCATAGTTGGAGAGAATATTTGATCCAGACTGACTCAAAAATCCCTGATGTGTTTGGAAGGTTTGAGAGTCTCCTGAAGTGAGAGGTGAATATCAATCTTTGTCTGATTGATCCTCAGAGAGAAAAAAGCACTACAAGCACACCAACAGAGCTCAGTACACAGCAGCATCAGTGCACATAAGAAGTTACTTTCCAGGGCAGATGAATGAGCAAATTCTGCCTTCCTGCACAGTTTCATCATTCTGAGTTGCATCAGGCTCAGCTTTGCTAGATGTCAAGAGGAAACAATATTTATACAGTGTTTTGGGGCCAAAGTAATGGTTTGGATGGATTTCTGTTTGTGCAGTTGTAATATGTGTGAAATGTAAAACTGTGCTAATGTGGCTAGTTAGATAAGCACATTTAAGCACATTTGCACTGATTCATTGATTTTTTTTTAGCTTCATCAGAAAATATTATTATTACAATTTATTATTATAAGTGCTCAAAGCTACTTTTGGTGTTTTGATCTGCAGGCTTGAACAGAATATGATTTATCATTTCATGTCTCTCCACCCTCAATATTTGATATAATGATGTGAAAATTCACACCTACCTTAATGATTTTTCTTTCCCCTGTGAGATACCACCACCTCTCAAGATGCTTGCTGTGTTCTTTGGTGTAGTAGCACCTGCTGGAATGGCGTGTTTTCAAGCACAGCCTTCCTGGAAAGTGGTTAAAACACACCTGAAAAGGTGTGAGAGTCTGTTCAGAAATGTTTTCAGTAACATGCATATGTGTTATAGCAATATTTTACAGTAGACATCATGATATGACAGTTTTGTAGAGATCGCAGTGATGGCAGTAAAAGCTGGATTGGAAATTAATTGTAAATGGCAGATAAAAATCTGTTCCAAAGCCAAAAACTTAGGGAAGATTGGCTGAAGACGTCACATTTCTGGAAATTGTGCTCTGCTTTTTAACACGTCCTTGATGATGTGCTTGCTTGTGCTGTCTCTCTTTCTCATGCTTTAGTTGACCATAGCCTTTAGGGATACTGAACATTGTTGTCTTCCACTTGAATAAAGTGTAACCTTAAGTCAGTGTCACTCTCTTGTAAACAGGCAGTGGCACAGAGAACAAAGAAAGGCCATGACTGAAACAATAACAGTAAATATATTTTCCTGTTAAAGTGCCACTAGTATAATATTGGCAGTAGTTACTATTTACATCAGTAATGTTCAACTGCAAAGCTTTTGTTTATATGAAATACTGAATAGACCCAATTTTATAATGTGTTCCAACCAGTTTCTCTCTATTCTTTTGTTCTTTATTCTTATGCTATTGTGCAGATTCTTTTTCTTTGCTTTAAAGTCAGTCATTTATGGTTTCCAAAAAAAACAATCTTCATCCTACCTCAGCCTGTAGCGCTATTATTTGGTTTCCTAA
>VUQS01067665.1:0-14390 GCA_015108495.1 Heterochromis multidens | reverse complement strand
TCTCAAATATTCCACAGTCAATTGTTAGTGGTATTATAACAAAGTGGAAGCAATTGGGAATGACAGCAACTCAGCCATGAAGTGGTAGGCCACGTAAAATCACAGAGCGGGGTCAGATGCTGAGGCACATAGTGCACAAAGGTCTCCAACTTTCTGCAGATTCGATAGCTACAGACCTCCAAACTTCATGTGGCCTTCAGATAAGCTCAAGAACAGTGCAGAGAGAGCTTCATGGAATGGGTTTCCATGGCCGAGCAGCTGCACCCAAGCATCACCAAGCACAATGCAAAGTGTCGGATGCAGTGGTGTAAAGCACGCCGCCACTGGACTCTAGAGCAGTGGAGACGTGTTCTCTGGAGTGACGAATTACGTTTCTCTGTCTGGCAATCCGGTGGTTGAGTCTGGGTTTGGCGGTTGCCAGGAGAACGGTATTTGTCTAACTGCATTATTGGTGGAGGGAGGATTATGGTGTGGGGTTGTTTTTCAGGAGTTGGGCTCGGCCCCGTAGTTCCAGTGAAAGGAACTCTTAATGCTTCAGCATATTAAGACATTTTGGATAATTTCATGCTCCCAACTTTGTGGGAACAGTTTGGGGATGGGCCCTTCCTGTTCCAACATGACTGCGCACCAGTGGCCAAAGCAAGGTCCATAAAGACATGGATGAGCAAGTTTGGTGTGGAAGAACTTGACTGGCCTGCACAGAGTCCTGACCTCAGCCCGATAGAACACCTTTGGGATGAATTAGAGCAGAGACTGTGAGCCAGACCTTCTCGTCCAACATCAGTGTCTGACCTCACAAATGCGCTTCTGGAAGAATGGTCAAAAATTCTCATAAACGCACTCCTAAACCTTGTGGAAAGCCTTCCCAGAAGAGTTGAAGCTGTTATAGCTGCAAAGGGCGGGCTGACATCATATTAAACCCTATGGATTAAGAATGGGATGTGACTCAAGTTCATATGCTTGTAAAGGCAGACGAGCGAATACTTTTGGAAATATAGTGTATTTGAGTAAAATGTACTTTTAACCAAAGAATTTAAATCTAGATACTCCTAGAATAGTTGATATGTCTTCTGTCTTGCAGTGAAAAATATAAATATAAATATCTTTTCATTGAATTCATAGAATACCTATAGTTCCCCCTATATATACATATATACATACATAAATAGAATTATATTTATATCTAGAAACAGTCATGGAGGTGTTGCAAAATGTCACTTTTCAGTGTCATTTGAGTAATGTAAAAAATACCTTGTCTTTGCACTTTAGATTCTTGTTATTCAGCACAATAAAGTAGCCTATGAAATATAAGCCCAGTACAGTTGGTCTGATTCATAAAAAGTCCATTGTTTTACTCCTTGTAGTAATGCAGAAACCTAAAGCTGCCTGATTGCTCGATGCCAAAACAGAAGCAGCTTTTTGTCTTGGCTGTGTTCATTCAATAAGCCCTGATGAGAGCCTCTGAATAAGCTTCTCCTCATATCAGCTCCAAATAGGGCCCACTGCCAGCACACACTTTTTTCCAACACAGAAACAATCTGATGATTCAAGCTGCTTTTTTTCCCCTTTTTTTGTGACTGTACATCAGGCTGGAAGTGGGACTTTTTCCTTCTTGAGTGCTGAGAGCAAGTCTTGTTATTTAGAGTTTTGCTTGTGTAGCAGTTACTGAATCAGTTCTGCACAGAATACAACAAAGTGTAATATTTTCAAAAATCACTTATTCTATTAAAACTTGGAGAATTTGGGTCAAGCAAAAACAGACCTTAAACTTGATTCCTGTATTTTTAGCCATGACTGCATGAAACCTGAGCATGAGCATGGTGGAGAGTGCTCACTAGGCATTGCCACTCCATTTTCACACGAGGAGTGCTTGCATTCATGTATCCACCTGTGTATGCCAGGCAGAATAAGACTATTTCTTTAACTTGAACTTAGCTGTCCACACTCTATTTTGCAGGCAGTTAACTCCAGCAGAGATACTGTCCTATTATTATCATTACTAGATAGAACATCAGTTGAATCTGATCATGCTTCTGCCTTTTGGTCCATGTGGTTTGTTTCCATTGTGATACAGCCTGGCTTGGCTTCAGCGCTGACATGTGGGTTCGAGGAAGTGGCCCCCTTCCCATCCTGAATACCCACACTCAGCTCCCCAGTGTTTTCATTCTCCCCAGTCACATAGCATAAAGACTGCAGCCCCTTTCTTCTTCACTGAGGCAAAACCGAGCTCAATGCTGGCTCATTGTGAGGACAAGGAGAGGCTCTTTTCTATTGTCCCATTGTTTGTTTTTTTCATGCTCCTTTGACAGGTGTAATGTCTACTTCACCTTTGTGTTTTATTATTTCTGACACCTGTATCAAACCTTTTTTTTTTTTAATCTTCCCGAACTTCTGCTTCTTCTCATTCAATAGAGTTCCCTCACTCCTCTAAGCATCTTTTAACAGAGTTAGGTCAGCGGGGCTGCTCTCAGTGTGACCAGCCGAGCAAAACTAAAGCGAGACAGTCCTCTCTAACCTCTCTGATCCAGAGAATCCGCTGAGCTTGACCCATTTCAAAAGTCACAGTTCACCAGGCTCGCCTCACCTCGCTCAAGGATAAGGCATTAGGCTATTTTACCTCCACTGTTAAAAAAAATATTCAGAGTATGCAGCAGAACTTATTAGCTTACATATCTCTGAAGCTGTCAGCATTAAGTCAGTGATCAAAATCAAGCTGACAGAGGGATTACATGAGTCATCAGATAGTGCGGATTAAAGACTGGATCTATAGCTATGACTCTGAGCTTTTGGTATTTCTTCTCAAATGTGTTTAGTTTTAGGAGCATAGCCTCCTTCACTGATAATACAGAGGTATTTACTCAGGCTCATGATGTGTGCAGCAACAGATTAAATCATCCAAAACTGATATACTGAGTTTGCTGAACAGGGTTGAGCAATTAATTTTCCCAAGGGGCCACATGAGAAACTGGGACTGTCTCAGATTCTCATGTGGCCCCTTGGGAAAATTAATTGCCTGCCCCTGGGTTAAGGTATGATAAGAATATCCATCAGAAAATCAGTAGAAAGGGGGAACTGTGCTTATTTTTTAAAACCAGAAATATGTAACAATTTGCATATGCTCTTTGAGGTCACTAATAATGTCCAACTGCTCTCTGTGTCCTGAAAACACCTTCTCCATTTCATCTTTTTCAAGCGGGAAAGCTACAGAGCATGAACATGACCTGGTTAGGCCAATTTACAAGAGGCCAATTCATTAAAGATAAAACTCTATGAGCATTTTTTTTCAAAAGCAGACAATTTCCGTTTAATATGTGTTTATAAGCGTCCTGTTGGAGGCTGAGAATAAGAGAGAGCTGTAGTTAGATGTGGATGAGAATCCATTGAAATAAGAGGTAATGCAACTCTTCCTGAGTCGTGGTGAGCTTAAGGGAAGCCCTGGTATTAAGTTATCGTGTTTCCATTCCTAAATTAAAATATCCCTTTGATTCTTTTTATCCTTGAGCCCAGAGCAGATTGCAGTTTACATGCGTCAGTGAGTCCTGATAGGAACAAAATAGATTATTGTAGTCTCCATCAGAAAGAAGTTTCAAATGAAATGCTGATGTGTTAAGCTTTTTTTTTTTCCTGCCTCTCTTTAGGTGGAAATAAACTAAAGCCCCAGCCATTCCGACTCAACTGGGCCTGGATCTCTCTGGAGAGGGAATACTATTTGGTGGATGAGGATGCCAAATTCCTGGAGGTGACACTGAAACGCAGAGGCTACCTGGGAGAAACTTCTTTTGTCAGTAAGTGTTGATAAGTCGTTTGTTTAGCTTCTAATTAAGTAAAGGAATCCTAATTAAAAGTTTGTGCTTTAGAAATGAACGGCAGTTTTGTTTACAAATATACTATATTTAAAAATTATTAGTTTTACCATATTTTTCAGACATTTTTTATTTTCCATTCAAGAGATCGGATTTCTCCGTGCTGCATAGAAATGAGAGACGTAGCCACCGAGGCATCGCCCATCTGTTTTGTGACCTCTAGTTTTGAAGCCTGGATTGTAGCATCTAGGTTTTTTGGAGCTAAAAGTGGCCATAATTGAACAAGAGGATAAGTTATCAACTAACAGTAGAAAGCCTGGAGAGCAAGCTTCATCCATAGACTGCATGGGTGCATTGCAGGGACAAAAATACCTGCTAATTTAGCTGAATATTAAAGGAAGAAATTACAAGATTTTCACTTTATCAGATTAAATTAAACACACATTAAATTCACATTAAATTCAAGATGTTCCAAGACACCACAAACATGGTAAATGACTAGAATTTAGTGACTAGAATTAGCTGAGGTTATTCCAAAATAACAGCTGGTAAACAGGGTGTTGGCACACACACCTGTCAGTCAGTGTGGCAACATCAATAATTATGCATAACTTTAAGTCTTAATAAAACTTAAATGGATGACTTACGTTTTAAAAATCCATGTGCAGTTGATATGAAGGAGGAAAGTAGCTATAGATTATTTATTTTTGCTTTTGATCAAGCGGTTCCTGGCCATGGAGCGGGCATGGGGGTAGCCACACATATCTGTAAAATAAAGTACAAGCACACATATTTGTACTTTATTTAAATATTTCTGTGTTATGCTACTTTCTGCTTCTACTCTACTACATATTTTAGATTCAAAAATTGTACTTTGTAATCCATACCATTTATTGTAAAGCTTTAGTTGTTTATTTTGGAGATAAATTGCATTATTACAAATCAAGCTACTAATATATAAATAATTAACATCAACAACTGCAATGATTCAATAATATAATGTGTATGATTTTGAAAGTGCCATCCTCCCTAATGACTACATTTACTTTAGCTACTTTAAATATGTTTGATTATACGATTTATGTGCTATTTAGCTACTTAAGTAGAATTATAACTTTTACTCAAGTAAAAAGTCTAATAAATGTGTAATAGAACAGAAGGCTGCACATGAGCCTGAAAATTGTGCCCAGTGTTTTCTACACTGATTTTTTCTGTGATTAAATATCCTGATTTCCTGGTCCCACCCCCACCCCCCACCCGCTTTATTCTTGTTCCACCTCATTACAAGAATAAAAAAAAAAACCTCAGCGTTGTGGGATTGACTCGCTTTTGGAGCCAGTGAGAAGTGGCCCTTCGAGGAACTTCAGTTTTGGCACTTCCATACTGGCTTTAATTTTCAGCTCCTAAGGGGCCACTTGCTTGTCACTCACAACAGGACATGAAGTATGATGATACCACACAACCCTTTATTAAAATGACATTTTAACAATGAATTATTACCCACTTTTAACTGTCTCCTTGGACATTCATATTATTTATGTGTCTTGTTAAAGGTCAGACCTGCTATAAAGCATGACCATACCCCCTTTGGTTAAAATCTCTAAGCATTCCTTTTAAGGCTGCAGGGCATCCTCAGCTTATCCCTGCAGTCAAACGAAGAAAAACTCCACACTCACGCCACAGACATGTCCCTAAAGGCACAAAGCTTTTGTTTTCTTGTTTGACTGCTGCTCCATTTCCTCTCTTGTCTGTGGAAGAGGTTCAGTTGAATGCATGTATAACCTTTCCTAGTGAAGCTGGTCGCTCACTCACTCTACAAAGGAACAAGCATGAAATAATACAGGTGACACGAGCCTCATAAAATTTGAGTTATCTTTTTCTTATTCTGTGGTGTCAGAGAACAGACAGAATATGCTACCTGTTATCATGGTATCAGATCTAAATCACCATCGACATTACTCAAATATGGAAACCTGCTTTCTACATAAAGCACAGGAAGAAACACTGGGGGTAAAATATTGCTTCCACTGGCACTCCTTTCCCTCAGGTATTGCCACTAAGGATGGTACAGCAGAGAAGGACAAGGATTTCCGCGGTAAAGCCCAGAAGCAGGTCCAGTTCAACCCGGGCCAGACCACAGCAACCTGGAAGGTGAAAATCTTCACCGACCAGGAGTTTGAGACCTCAGAGACATTTGAGATACAGCTTTCAGACCCTGTAATGGCAGTACTGGAGTTTCCTGATGTCGCAACAGTGGAGATCGTGGACCCCGGGGATGGTAAGAATCTGGCATTTTGAGTTATTTGAACAAAACCTTTGTCCTTTTTGACATTTTCAAATTTTTTATTTGCTTTTCCTCCAAAACAGAATCGACTGTCTACATCCCTCAATCAGAGTTCAAGATAGAGGAGGATGTTGGAGAGCTGTTAGTGCCAGTGCGACGTTCAGGAGATGCCAGCCAGGAGCTCATGGTAGTTTGTTACACGCAGCAAGGTGAGATGAACTTGTTTTTATTAAAAATCAATCAATCAATCAATCAGCACTATATGGAAATAGTGAGACTGGATGAATTGTGAATAAAATTAAGGTAATATAATAAATGCGGGAGTGCAATAGTTGACTTTTTCTTTTAAATCAGTTTTTACTTAAGTCTATTGATTCCTACGTGCTGTAACAGTTGTGCACTTGTACTTGATTGCCTTGGTTACCATTTACACTCCCTACTTTTGACTATTGGTATTATATTAGAGCAAACATTTCTATGTTCATGTATGTTCCAATAACTTCCTGCTGTTAGTATCCCCTCAAACTGTTATTTCAACCCGGATGGCCTCTCTCTGTTCCCATAATTCCTCAGGCACAGCCACTGGCACCATACCCAGCACGGTCCTTTCCTACTCTGATTACATCACCCGACCAGAGGACCACACCAGTGTGCTACGTTTCGATAAAGATGAGCGAGAAAAAGCCTGCCGCATTATTATCATCGATGACTCCCTTTACGAGGAAGAGGAGAGCTTTAATGTCAGCCTCAGCATGCCCATGGGGGGCCAGGTGGGCACCAACTTCCCAACTGCCAAAGTCACCATTTTGGCAGACAGCGATGATGGTGAGTGGAGCATTTGATCAGCTGAGCTTGTTCTTTTCTGACCCCCAGCAGACTTGGAGTGTTTGGGTGCAATCACTTTGGCAGTTTGATAAAGGGACAGATGGAGGGAGGGAGATCTCTTATCTGTAACTAGACATGAGGAGTGACCTAATGAAATTATTGCATATATATATAATGTTGTTGCTAGTCTCATTAATTCAGGAGTTATTTTTAGGTGTTTAAAGACAACCGACAAACCTGCACAAAAAAATTGATTCAAAACAAACAAAAGATCCCGGGAGGAGACACAAATCCCTTTGGGGTTGCGTCAGGAACAGCATCCAGTGTAAAAACTTTGCCAAGTCAAAACATGCGACACTACCCACTGTGGTCACCCTTGTGAATAAGGGAGCAGCCGAAAGAAGCTTTTTATTTACATATTAACAAGTGGAAGAAATGCATCTTGTCTTATTAAATTCAAGCTACAAGTGAAGTAACTAAGCACTGAGGGTATTTCTGATGAGACTGCAGCATTAATATGCAACAATACATTGATTAATTCCACTTTAGAGGTTATACTTCAGAGGTATTTTATATTTGCAAAATAATGTTTCCCTTATGAAGTTCTGTAACTCTGAATATTTGAATATTAGTGTTGGTTTGCTGGTAAATGATGATTAGCCTGCTGTGGACACACACAGAGAATACCACACATGCTGTCTGACATGCACAGAGTTCAAAACACATTATATTTCTTTCTGACTGTGCTTTTCTAGATTTACCCATCAGACACGACACACACGTCTCTTTTATCAATTTTGTAAAGTAAGGAGCTCCATTTTTTCTTAAAGATCTTTAATTCTTTGACCTTGACTTGGATTTAGAGAGCAGTTACTCTTGGAAATGTGACTTGACATCCTTTGCTGTAGTTAGAGTCACAGAGGGTGGCAGGTGTGGGTGATCCTGTTGCTTATAGAGTCTCTTTGCTCTGTGTTTGCATTTGGGTGTCTGCTCACTGTTAATCCACTGAAGGTGCACAGACAGTCTGATCACCACAGTCACCAAAGCTAAAGCCCTGGATGCTGCACCTGAATCAGTGGCTTGACAGTATTACTGTGTTTATGCTACATTTATCCACTACACTCTACCTGTCTGAGAGTTAGATACAAGATAACACTAGACAGGTGTTATCACTAGACAGTGGGAAAAAGGCGACCTCTGTGAATGTTATGCTACACTGTAGCCTGACAGATGAGAGGACTTTAAATCTCACCATGCTCCACGGGTGACCCTCACCGGCATTTAGGAAAGCCCGGGGGGAAAGAGAGGGCATCCCTTTGTCTGAAGGGACCAAAAGGCAGGTGGTGGAGAGAGAGAGAGAGACTATTATGCAGGGAATCCAAATGACTGGCATGTTTTCCAGCAGTATGTGGTCTGTCTCTCTAAGGAGTCTACAGCATATTAGCTTGACTTTTTCTTCTGATCACTAATACCATATTTATTTTTTCTTTCTCACATTTTCCCCGTCTCTTGCACCTTTCACCAATTTCTTGCACTTGCTTGGAGTTTAATTGATCTTTACATATATAAATAACCAGCGTGCATTCCCAGACATGTGAAGAGACAAGAGAAGAGTCTTCAGTGTAAACCGCTATTGTTGTCCTTCTTCTTCTTCTTCTTCTTCTTCTTCTTGGTGGGTCCTGAAGTAACACCACGCCATAAATCTGGTTCAGTGCCTGTATGTGTGCGTCTGTGTAAAACAATCTGCCCCGCCTGAGTAAACTTGTGGTTTGGACTCCTGCCAACAGCGAACCTCTATTGTTACTGTGTTTGTCTGGATCTTCCTCCCACTGATCTTAAGGTTGCCATGTTGGCACTCATTTCACCCTCTCGCCCCTTTTTTGGTGCCAAGAGCATGCCAGCAACCTTTCCCTCAGCTTCAGTTTTCTCTTATAGCATACATCAACTTCTAAGTAAACTTTAAGAGCAGATCTGCCATTTCTGCTTAAGCACCAAGAATTGAGAGAAACTTCATTGAGAAAGAGATCTTTCTGCCATTCATTTATAGTGTCGGGAAACATTTAATAGATACAGTGACAGATTTTTATTGACATTTGCCACATATGACCTTTGGGCACTGGTGACTTCAATGAAGGCTTTGGGCTAAACTGCAAAACACTAATGAGCTACTAATCACACAAGAACGATAAAGATGGGTCTAGCTTTGTATTGATTCTAGTACTATATTTCCTGACGTGAAATGTTCCACTTGTAATAATAAGAATATTTTACTGTTACTAATTTTTCTTCCATGCTGCCATTTTATCAGGAACCACTAGCACCTCAGACGTACCCACAAGGTTTCCGATGGCACTGGTGCCTTGATGCAGCAGCTGAGGCAATACTGGGAGATTAGGGCAAAGGTTCCTGTTTAAAACAAGTCACAAAGTCTGTGTAAGACAGCAGGAATGTGGCAGTGGCACAAACCACAAGTTTGTCAACCAGGAAACTGTAGTTTATGTGCCATTTGGCAACTTTGTGGCTTGGACCATGTTTTTACTTTGTCTTTTGTTTTGTTTTCACTGACTGTTTAGTGAAGTTAGGCGCCAAAATTCCTTGGTTAGGATAAGGTTGTAGTTTTGGGTTACACTGACTGTGCATGTTGAAAAATGATGCTCAATGATAATCAGTGCATTTAAATGTGATACCCCGGGGTAAAAAAAAATCAACCATGTGTGATGAACTGGTAGTGACACCCGCTCAATATTGCTACAACCTCTTGTGGGTATCTCCAAGATGCCAGTGGATTGATGAAATGGCAACATTTGAGGACTTGGAGGTGAGAGCAGGCTACTTTTTACAAATGTTTCAAAAGAGACAGAATTTCACTTTATTAGTTAAGGTCTTAGTTTTAGAAGAGATGCTGGAATTTTCATTTATACAATGGCCTCTTTGGTGGGAGGTGAAGCTGGGCCACAAGTGGGGCACTTGTGCTTAAAATGGGACCATTTCTGACAGGTTGATAAGCTGCAACAAAATGCTTTGTTAATGCTTGTGTGTGTTAATGGTATATAGATCAGTTAGAAGACATCAGTATGAAGGTCAGATGGTGCTAATCTTTTGAGTTTTGTTGTTTTTCTTTCAACCTTTTTAATTGATCAGGATTTTTTTGGTTTTATAGGAATGCAGCTTTTTTTTATCATTACAATATTGCACTGTTAGAAAGTAAGAAAATCAACCACAAACAATTATTACTAGATTACCAACCTTGCCAACTACAATATTATGAGAAACAAAATGTTTTTTTACCTGCTGGCAACCTGACTTCAAATTGCTCTGTGAAGCGCATTTGTAAATGTTTATATCCCTCAGTTTTTGCTGAAAAGCTGAAGCTCTAAATCTCCATGTCTATCAGGTCAGATCTCTAAGAGTTCTGGCTGGACACAGTGTGTTGAAAACATGCTTTATACAGAAGTGAAGAGAGATGAATTGACGATGTGTTCCAGCGGTCTGAATTCTTGCCCTCTGCCTTTCCAAAGGAGATGGTTGCCTCTCTGTCTCTGCCATCCCCCCTTTACCATGCTTCTTATCAGCTTCTCTGTCATCAGACTCCAGGAACATCCCTTCACTTACCCATCATTGCCTGTGCTTATTCATCAGGTGTACCCTCAACCTTTTGGCGTTGAGTTCAGAGAGAGCTGTCGGGATTTAGATAAGTGGGAGAGGAAGGTTGAGACAGGATAAGATGGATGACAGCTCTCTTCCTGTGCTGAGTAAAAAATGGGGGCATTTGCTCAGCTATTCTAGCCAATCTGTCCCTGAACCTGAACTGCAAAACATGTAGTCTAAAAAGCCTCAGAAATTAACCACAAACATCCAAATGTCCAGGCTTGGTTAGAAACGTTCATTTTATTCTATAAAAAAGATCCTTGTTTTAAGAACCTGTAGTAACAACAATACAGTTATTTTCTTCACTTTAGGTGGTTTTTGGAAACAACTTTGTCATAATATTTCCATTAAAAAAGAGACAAGACAAGATAAAAACCATACTATGGTTTGATTATTTACTAATTTCCCTTCCTAATATTCCCAACTCTCACAGAACCTTCGCTGTACTTCGGGGAGCCTGAGTATTTCGTGGATGAAAGTTCAGGCTATGTTGAGGTAAAGGTCTGGAGGACAGGTACTGACCTGTCCAAAACCGCTACTGTCACCATCCGCTCCAGGAAGAGCGACCCCGTTTCTGCAGAAGGTAAAATCAAAATGACAAAATCCATGATTTTAAGTGGTTGCATTAAATAACAACATCATTTAGTGGCTTCTTCTCTGTCTGCCAGCTGGACTGGACTACGTTGGCATTAGTCGCAACCTGGACTTTGCTCCAGGGGTGACAATGCAGACATTTAGAGTAACCATCCTGGATGACCTTGGTCAGCCAGAGCTAGAGGGACCTGAGACCTTTGACCTTGTGTTGCGGATGCCCATGAATGCTGTGCTAGGAGAACCAAGCAAGACAACCATCACCATCAATGATACTGTCACTGACTGTGAGTGTCAGGTTTAGAAATCAAAGCATATATATATATATATATATATATATATATATACACACACACACACACACACATATATATATATATATATATGTGTGTGTGTGTGTGTGTGTGTGTGTGTGTGTGTGTATGTAGTATATTGAAGCTGACAGTATTTTATTCTTTCTATTTTCCTAAACCATCCCATATTATGGAAAAGTATGGAATTATACATCTGCAAAGCTTTTCTTTAACCTATAAGACTGCTGACTCATTATTGTAGGGTCTCTACCCTACAATATAAAGCGCCTTGAGGCGACTTTTGTTGTGATTTGGCGCTATATAAATAAAATTGAATTGAATTGAATTGAATTGATGCGCCTTTCAAACAAGGGGTTTAGTGCACTCATAATCTTTTTAGAACATGTTCCATAGTCATATAACTTATATATATAATATAAATTCATAATCAGTAAATAAACAATTAATACATGGTTACTTTAGTATTTTTAAAGTATTCATTAGAAAAATTTGCTTTTTAAAGTATTTCTACACATGTACAAATACTTTTCAGGTTGATTTAAAATCTATAAGTTCTAAAGCATTCATGTACAGTTAAGATGTCATATATTGGCTCTTTACTATTATATTTATGTATGTTATAAAGCATTTATTATCTGTTTATACGTGTAAAATGTAGGTCAAAAATACCAGCATTATGGATTCTTTATAGCAGTTATATTGGCTGATAAATAGCTATATTTAATACCTCATATTAAAGGTATATAATTGAAAATTTTTTTTGAAAATTGTCAAGATTATCTTCTTTTAAATTTGTGAAGGCTTTCTTGTAGTTGGTTGATTATTGTATTTTCAGTGCCTAAGGTTCAGTTTAAGGAAGGAAGCTACAAGGCGGATGAGTCTGATGGGGATGTAATAGCCACAGTGTACCGCAGTGGAGACATCAGCCTCAGATCCACTGTGCGTTGTTACACTCGCCAAGGCTCTGCTCAGGTCATGATGGACTATAACGAAAGGCCCAATACCGATGCATCAGTCATCACTTTTCTGCCAGGTGACACATCTCTTTATTCCCTCTGATTTGCTCTTTCATGTACCATTCGTGTTTTGGGGGTTTTTTTTGGTTTTTTTATATATTCTCCGCACTACATTTTTTCCCCAGGTGAGACTGAGAAGCCGTGTGTGGTAAGCCTGATGGATGACTCCATCCATGAGGAGGATGAGGAGTTCCGCTTGGTGCTGGGAACTCCCCAGAGCAAGTCTCCTTATGGAGCCTCTATCGGGGAGCAGAAGGAAACACTGGTCACCATCACAGATGAGAAAGACAGTAGGTGCTTTCTGGAATTAAATATATTGCAAATAATAAAACAACATTTAATATAAGTGGGAAACATCTATTAAATGACATGGCTGAGGAAATAAAGGTACCCCTGACCCACTAAAGAAAGTGTGTCTTTATACTAAGTTGGCTAAAACTGATGTAAATAAGTACAATAGACTTAAGCTCAATTATTTTACTGCATCTCATAGCATCTCCTAAAAATAGAACACAAAATCTCTGCCTTTGCCTTAATTAATATTTCCTATTCCCAGAAGCCACATCTGTTATGTGGTAAAATCTGAGTTCAGATAAAAGATGTTCAAAAGTAAAAAAATATATACTGATTTACATGTTTATAGTGTGTGAGTATGCTTTACTTTCTCTTCTAGAGCCCATCATCCGTTTCTCTGAGATCAAGTATAGTGTGCGTGAACCCCAGGTGAAAGGTGATGTGGCAATAGTGAAGATTCCTATTCTGCGTTTTGGAGACACTTCAAAGGTTTCAGTGGTGAGGGTGCACACAAAGGATGGGTCTGCAACCTCTGGAGAGGACTATAACCCAATGTCAGAGGGTAAGAACCTTGTTTTAGTGGATACATAGTGACTAAGTAACCTGCATATTGCCTCCTGCAATGTCTATCTGCACACTTTACTGTCTGTGTCTTAAGATGTGGAGTTCAAGGAAGGCGAGAAGGAACATTTTGTGGAGATTGAGATCCTGTATGACGGTCAGAGAGAGATGAGAGAGGCCTTCACTGTGCACATGAAGCCTGATGACAATATGGTGGCTGAAATACAGGTTAGACGACAGGACATGGAATACACACATAAACAAATATAAACCAGTAGCAGGTTGTGTATGTGCATGGTATAGTACTGCAGATCTACACAGGAGCCCTGTCATGTCAGCCTGTGTTAAAATAGGCAGGCAGCAGCTGGCAATGCTGTCAGCACGCCTGAACCACAGATATATAAAAAGCAGGAATGAGATGCTGAGGAGAATGTCCCAGCAGAGCCAAACAGAAGACAAACCTATAAACAGAACTGTGACATTCTGCCCATATACTCTACATCAGGCATGTACAGCTCACGTGACAGAAATAGGTAATTACAGTATTTATTACAGTACAGAAATTACAATGTTTGATTTCATTGTAATTAAACTTAGCTCAAGAAATGTTTTGAATCTGCAACTAATTTATTAATCCAAAGTTACTTTATGATTGATAAACACGTTTAGGAGGAAACCAAAGTCCAGTGTGGCATTATTATTTACAGTTGTCCTCATAAGTTTACATACTCTGGCAGAATTTGTGATTTTTTGGCCATTTTTAAGAGAATATGAATGATAATACAAAAACTTTTCTTTCACTCATGGTTAGTGGTTGGGTGAAGTCATTTATTATCAAACAATTGTGTTTGTCCTTTTTAAATTATAATGACAACAGAAACTATCCAAATGACCCTGATCAAAAGTTTACATACCCTAGTTCTTAATACTGTGTATTGCCTCCTTTAACATCAATGACAGCTTGAAGTCTTTTGTGGTAGTTGTGGATGAGGAACTTTATTTTCTCAGATGGTACAGCTGCCCATTCTTCTTGGCAAAATGCTTGAGATCTCCC
>VUQS01067664.1:32731-50132 GCA_015108495.1 Heterochromis multidens | reverse complement strand
TTTACAAAACTGGGCTGAATGTTTTCTGACAAAGTCTAAAAGTCTAATCTGGCCTTCTTGTTCTTGAGTGTAACCAGTGGTTTGCACCTTGTTGTAAACCCTCTGTATTTCCATTCATTAACTTGTCTCTCGATTGTTGACTCTGATAATGATACATCTACTTCCTTGAGCGTTTTCTTGACTTGGTTAGATGCCTGCCTCTCTCAGGGCGAGAGTCAACAATCTGTTGCAGGGCAAACACATAGAGACAGACAGCCATTCATGCTTGCATTCACATCTATAGTCAATTTAGAATCACCAGTTAACCTAACCCCATGCATGACTTTGGACTGCAGGAGTCAGCTAGGGTACTCAGTGAGAACCCATGCAGACATAGGGAGAACATACAAACTCCACACAGAAAAGGTCCCAGGTGGGATTTGAACCCAGGACCTTCTTTCTGGGAGGTGACAGTGGTTTAGCTGGGAAACCCATCCACCCATCCACCCATCCACCCTCTTCCGCTTATCCAATTCAGGGTCGCGAGGGGTGCTGGAGCCTATCCCAGCTGCCACAGGGCGAGAGGCGGGGTACACCCTGGACAGGTCGCCAGTCTGTCGCAGGGCTAACACAGCCCTTTTCCCATTAAGTCAAATACTCACCAACAACTGTATGACACAGGATTTTGATTGTATGTTCACAATATTCTCTTAAAATAGGCCTAAAATTTTAACATTTTTATTTTCAAACATGTCTGATGCAGATATTAACCAATGTTAGCATTAATCTTTAAATGTTTGTAGTATGTTAATACTCAGTTAATATAAAAATATGCAAAAGATAGTGTGGTTCTTAAAACGGTCTTTCTTCTTCTTCTTTTCCCCTTTTTTTCTTTCACTGCATGACTCATTTGCCACCTAGCCTGCAAGTCTGGCAGCTTAGGGAGATATGCGTTAGTGTTCCACACGTTTGTTGAAGAAAGTTTGTTCTTTTGTGCCATTCCTTTTGTCTACATTTTACCAATGAATTATTAAAGAAACATATTTTTCAGCCACTTCATGAGATTTGATCGAATAATATTTGATGATATATTATGAATGAGAGAGCGATGAAAGGTGTTTTCAGGCCTTTGGTTTCGTTATAGGATGTAAGGCTGCTCTGGTTCAGGAAGATCTCAATGTAAGAGTATTTTCCCTCCTTTTTTTTAATGAACCAAAAACTATGCTTGTGGACCAAAATGTGGACCAACACAAAAGGGACCCAGTTCTTTGTGAATTTACACTGTGGGTTTGTTTGAAAGAGGCCTCGGTTCTCTTTGTGTTCCAATTCAGCTCTGAGGGGGGTCCTCCTTGTTCGTCCTTATGATCACACCACAGAACTCTCAGACTTGCTTTACTGCTCTGAATTATGAATTGTGACAGCATTGCTCACTCAGAGATTTTCTTTTTACAGCTTTCTTACAGCTTACTAATGTGATAGAAATTGTCATACTGTCAACAAATGGAAGTGTGGTCACAAGCTCAATGCGTGCAGTATCCTTTGTCCAAATGAGGTCACCTAAAAATCATCTTTTTCTTTTTGTGATGTATTTACAAACTTTTTCAACTTATATTTCATAATCTAAAATTTTGTATTGTGGGAGAGAAATTGTTAACTAATAGTTTCCTTGGGTCTTATGTTCCTGAACACTCAGGACTTCAGAACAGAGAGGGGATAAAGAAACAATGATAAAAACTACTTTTGCAATATACCTGAGCAGCTTATCTAGTCCTAAAATAAACAGATAAAATGTCATATGAAAGAAGGTCAAAACTGATGTTGCACAATAAAACTGTGGGATAAAAAAGGGCTAAAGCTGCTCTGGACAGAGTGTAGACAATGACTCCTGCCTTGACTCACCACTCTCTAAAACAAATTATTTTTTATATAAAGTGCAAACAGCTTGCATTATTAGATCTCACGAGCCAGCCCCATGGCCTGGTGACATGGTGACAATAAAGAAGATACGAACACCAAAGCCGATTTAAGAAATTGGCTATTTAATTAAAAAAGAAACATGGGACAGGCAGGCAGACAAGTGTAGTCAGTAAAGTCAGTGGTGTAAGTAAAGAAGCACTGAATGCAATGTTGTATAGTACATCACAAAGCAAACAGCAACCAAAGGGGTATCTCGAACAGTCATAACAGGCCCATGTGTTGCCAGTTTTGCTGACTGCCACAACCACGCTTCCCCTTCAGTAAAGTGTAAATCACCTTCAGTCTAATTGTCAATTATTTCAGATAAAAAATATTTTATTAAAAAAAAAAAAAAAAGATTAGCGGTATTGTCTTGAGGTGTCCATGACAATAAGAGATTATTATGTACATGACATACTGTACAATATTCTGTATTTCTTTTGTGTTGCAGCTGGCTCTTTGCAAATCATGCAATCAGCCCCATTTTATTAACATCTGCAATCAGCTGCACAGCTGGAGAGCCTCGTGACCTTCTTCTTTAGTTTGTACAGACAAAAGTGCAATAAAACTAAATTTTTCACAGTAAGGGCTGATTGTTACTCCTGCTGTAATCCAATCTTGATTGGATTTAATTGCATTCACTATAGTTTTTTTCTATTCATATTTAGCCTCACAACAGTGTGACCCACAATTAGTGCATCAATACAATCATTTAACATTCCTTAAGCATCTGCAGAATAACCAGCAGGATTATGAAGTACAATGTTGCCAGGAATTTTTGAAGTTTATTCTGACTCAGACAAGCTGCATGAGCTGTCTTTACGTCTTAAAACTTGACCTACAGCCTGCAACATTTTAGCAACTGTCTATTAGGGCCTAAAAATGCTCACCATTCAGCTGCACCTGCTAGAACAGCTGTTCTTTTCCTGGGTTTAACACCCACCCACTCTAACCCCCATTGTACGCACCACAATTTGTCATTCAGTCTTATTTGTCACAGGAACAAACACATATGCTGTAATTGTAAGTGTTCAGTTTTGTCCAGCGGCCATAAAACCTACTGAACTGAACATAAAAATATTACAAAGGATCTTGGCAACTTTGGCTCTGCTCATTTGAGCTTTGCATTCAATATGACTGAAATTGGCTATTGACTGAACCAGTTAGAGGCTGACATTAAACATATCCTCAAATCAATTCAGAAGTATTCCCCTGAAGACCCAGAAAATGTCCACACTAGCAATTAAAGTCTGTAAGCATTTATATTTCATATTTGAGAGTTTTATATTATAAATTTATAAATTTACTAGTTTAAATTTAGTTTTTAATAATGATAATTTATTTTTTTAGTCTCAAATAAGGTAAAATGCACCAATACAGCCTTCTGCAAGGTAAAATACATAAAGTCCAGCGCAAGCTATTTATATTATTGAGATAAACCACATCCTGAACAATCCCCTTGTTGATCTATTTAATGGACATACATAATGAAAAATCTCTAAATGTAAGAGCAATCTAACAATGTGACAGTTTCCCTTCTCTTCATGCATGATTTAGCATACAAAGGTGTAGGAACATATATTGTAATTTACAGTCCAAAATGAACTGCAGACACTCTTTTAAACTCAACTATGATTTGGTAAGAAAGCCTTTGTGATCTTTAAACCCTTTTCATGAAATGACCTACATGAAGACTTCAAAACCTGCTCCTCTCTCTGGCTGGCTTTAAAGCTTTAGTTAAGGTACTGGGATATGAAACTAGTGGGAATTGCCTTTACTTTGAATAAGTTGACTCTGACTTTTTGTGCTCCATTGGAGCAGCTCAGCCCACACCCACAGTTTCTCCATGTGCATGTGTGTCTCTATGCTCCTCTCCCTCAGCAGCTGGATTATTGGACACTAGAAAAACTTGTAATAAATGTGACACCTCCAGGGCTTAACATAACATTTTTATAATTTATCTTGGTCTTCATGGGTTTTGGTTCTGCACAATGTGATTTTAGATACATTGAGAGGAAGCACTTAGCTACTGCTACAAATGCCATACTAATGCTACATTTACTGCTGCTATTACAACTGTTAATATTGTTGTCAAAACTGCAACTACTATATATAAAGAAAGATATAACAAAAAAATACTGGCAGCCACCAGTGGTACCCCTCAGCCTCCGAGTAGATGCACCTATGGTATGAATGTGAAAATCCTATGTCGCTTCGTTCTGAAGTTATCATATTCACAAGATTTTCAGAAAACTTGACCTCTGACTTTGAGGTCAAGGTCACCGAGATTTGAACTGGTCAGAGATTTTTAGTAGATACACCTATGGTATGAATTTGAAAGTCCTAGGTGACTTCCTTCTCGAGTTATTGCATTTACAAACTTGAGTGTACACGCTGCCAGCCCGCCCGGCAGGGTGACAACAATACCTCATCAGCCTTTTTGGCTGAGGGGTAAAAAAAGTGATGTATTCAGGATTCAGCTATTTAGTATTTTGAAATAAAATTTAGAGTAGAAGGTTCACTTAAGGCTGCTTTTCTTACTGTTAATATTGTAGAAAGCAGTGCTGTGTGCAAGGATGAGAATAATGAGGAGAAGTTGCATATTAGGTGTGAGGATTATGGGAATGTGTGGCAATAGGGACAGGAGTAATAAAAGGCCTAGTGATTCTAGCTTTTGTAAGTTATCTATTAAATAAGGTTTTTGTTATTTAATAGATAACTTACTTGATAAACACAGCACATAGTAGTCCTATACTTGATTTCCATAGTACATCTTTTACATGTTACAAAATATACTTTTTTTTCCCCTTTACTGTAATTGTAGTTTGCTGTACTATGTGACCACTGGATTTTTTTTATCCCTCACAATGTATGTTTACTTTACAAAGCAGTATGTAAAACCTTGTGCTCCTCAAAAAAAAAAAAAAGTCATATTATTCACTTTCATAATAAACAACAGTTAGTTTTCCTCAGAAAAATAATATGCTGGTACAGTGACATTCAGTATCAGTGCACTGTCATTCTGAAAAAAAAAAAACATCTAAACATTATGACTACTGTGACACATTCATTTAAAGTTTTGCTATTTTTATTGTATTTTAAAGGTTATCTAGAGTGTTTTGCTAGATATTTTGGAAAATGGATGTTCATAGTTAAGAATTTCAAAAAATGTTGTAAGGTATCTGAAAAAGTAATTTGCAAAAAAACTTTAATGGTTAAATGAAATTAGCCAATTAACCTTACCACCTCTAGAATGCCAACAAATCATTTATTAGCTCACAACCTTTATACTTGACCTCAACTAATTTGCATACTGCCAAGTACAGTAATGTGCCACGTGAAAAAGATATCCCCCTCCCCACCCCCCTAGCCATTAACTTTTGCCAGGAAAGAAGAATATAATCTCCCTTCACCAAGTCAGTTTGGCAAAGATTTGCAAAATAAAACGGCTGATGGGAGGGCACAAACTTTGCATTATAAAGATGGAGTTACACAGCCTATTTTGGCAGAGGACAAGTACCATAATTGTTTTGTGCTATGAAAAGTGCTCTTTAAATGCAAATTATAATCACTATGATTGTTATGATTATTGTATTGAAATGAATAGATTCATTTGTGTCTGCTCACACAAATAGTCTCAGTACCCTAGGCAAATCTTACTGGGCAATAAAGATTTACAATACCACAATTTGAATTGTTGTCAGCGTTTTTGGAATTTAAACCAATAGATAGATGCTGAAAGGTGCACAGTTATTTTATCACAACCAGACATTATGAAGTGAATACAGTTTCCTTACAAAAGTCAACAATACTGTTTAATAATATTTACCAGATAGTCACAAAGTCAAAATGTTGGCTAGGCTGACTGATTCCTCTGGACCATCAATAATTCATAAAAGAAAAAAATGTATCAGATTGCCTACATTTTAAACTAATTAATTATAAAATTAAAATTGCTACAGGACCTACATAGATCTTGTAAGTTTAGTGTAAGAGTTAGGGGGTCCTGGACAGGTAATACAACCCCAGTTCCTAAAAGTTGCTGTGTAAAATGTAAATAAAAACAGAATGCAATGATTGGGAAATCTCATAAACCCATATTTTAGTCACAATAAAGCATAGAAAACATATCAAATATTTAAAATGCCATTTTATTAATTTATAAAAAATATCTGATTTTGTATCTGATGGCAGCAACATGTCTCAAAAATGCTGGGATGGGGGCAACAAAAGGCTGGAAAAGCAAGTGGTACTAGAAAGAAATAGCTGAAGGAACATTTTGTAGCTAATTAGGTTAATTTGCAACAGGTCAGTAACGTGATTGGGTATAAAAAGAGTAAAGATGGGCAGAGGTTTACTAATCTGCAATAACTATGTCTACAAATGATGGAACAATTTCAGAATAATGTTCCTCAGCACAAAACTGTGAAGACTTTGATTCTGAGAATCTGGAGAAATCTCCGTGTGCAAGGGACAAGGCCAGAAATCAATATTCGGTGGCCATGATCTCCGGGCATTCTGTCATGGAAATCACTGCATGGCTTCAGGAAGACTTCCAGAAATCATTGTCTGTGAACATAGTTTACAGTGCCATCCACAAATACAGGTTAAAGCTCTATTATGCAAAGGAGAAGCCATATGTGAACAGGATCCAGAAATGATGCTGTCCTCTGTGGGCCAAAGCTCATTTAAAATGGATTGAGGTAAAGTGGAAAACTGTTCTGTAGTCAGACAAGTCAAAATTTGACATTCTTTTTGGAAAACATGGACACCACATTCTCTGAACTAAAGAGGAGAGGGATCATCCGGCTTGTTATCAGTACTCTGTTCAAAAACCTGCATCTCTGATGGTATGGGGGTGCATCAGTTCCTATGGATCTTGCACATCTGGAAAGGCATCATCAATGCTAATATGGGGAAATATTGTTTTTCCACAAAATTACCAGGTAATTACACACTACTCAAAATTAGTTATGCTGTACTTAAAATTACTTACAGTATAATTATTTCTTTGTTTCCTGTAAAAACCTCACTTGTTACACCTTATTCTAGTGTACCTACCTTTATGTATTTTTATGTAAATATAATTACATTGTAATTTCAAATAAAATACAGTAAAATTCTAGTTAAGTACCGGGGATTTTTGCCCTTAGTTGTGGGCCGTATTATAAAGTGTTACCCAGACTTTTCACCAACTGAAAACATTTGGCACATCATGATATGAAAAATAAGACAAAGAAGACCCAAACTGAATGGAATTGAATTGGGATTGTATACATAAACAAGTCCCTTAAGTACATATTAGCAGTGAGGGGAATCAGTGTATAAGCAACAAGTCAGATACAGAAAATAAAATTGAAGTGTCATTTCAGCTGTCATTTCAACATACTTCACTGTTTAAACTAAAAACATTTCCTTATGAATTGTTGTTATGGGAAAAGACGTGAAAGATGATCCCTGGGGATACTGTGTCATGAGTGACCTGTAGCTTGAATGCCCTGAAACAAGTTGCAGTTCAGCATCTGACAACTCCATTCCAGTTCAGTGCTTTCAAGAGAATCACTGTGTATGCGCGCCGTGTGTTCTGCCTCTGAGGAATACAAATAATTAGACAAGTGCTCATCAATGTAACTAATTAATGTGGAACTCAATCCATTGTCAACAGGTTGTACAGAGTGTGCACTTTGGACTCCACACTGTCCTTGTCATGGCTGACTTCTTTAGCAAATTCTGTAGCTCTGACATGAATAAATAATATACTTTGATGAAAAAAATATTCTGGTGGCATACCTGTGATATATATGTTGCCAATCGCCTTTAGATATCATGGTGGACAGGGCATAGATGGCATTTGAGAGATGTTTTACAGAAAGTCCCTGTCATGAATGTGAAAACCAAGGAAAAACAAAACAAGTCAGGTCGAAAACATCAGCTCTCTCAAATCTGACATCCATTACCTGTGACCTTTTAAGTCTCAGCTCATCTTGTCTTCTTATTTCAGCCTGACTGATTTGTCAGGTACAGCAATATGATTTCACTGTGTCTGTATACCTGTCAGGGAGAATAATATTGTCTAGTTTTTTTTTTAACCATATACAGTAGCTGCACAATGGATAAATACTGTTTTTCACATATCAACCCCAATAGACATCAATTTAACCTTTCAATAGGACCGATAGATGGGAAGTGATTTTAATTCAGAAAAGGAAAAGAGCCAAAACTACTACTGTCTGAGGTTCAGAGGTGTAGAGTGAGTTACCTCAACAAGGTTTCTCAGAACTCATCAAAGTCCTTTAGTTGCCTGCATCCTAATTGGGCAATGCTCAGATGCATTACTAAAATAAGACAGAATGGAAATGTTTTACTGGAAGTAAAGGATAGAAAATCTAACAGTTTTCTTTATAGCCTTTAATGTGTTTGGCCAAGCTTGTTCCTGGATGTGATATCTCAGCACATAATAGATAACCTCAGCTTTGCAATGTTTTATTGTGAGAGTAATGCTCCAGCCTGCCTTTAGGGTTTTGCTGCCAACTGCATCTGATATTGGGAAAAATATTAAGTGCGGTAATTACCCTCTCTGGTTAAGAAAGGGCCTTGCACTTATTTTTCTGGTTTAATTGCTTCATTTTGGGTAATTATTAATCATTAAGAGATAGTCAATTGGGCATTTATGCACTGTCACGATGCACTGTATGACACATCCAATATTATGTGGTGCATCATTAGCTGAGAGGTCAGCTGAGTGGTGCTGTTCAAACTAGAGCCACTGTTATGATCCACTGAAAAATACTAAAAGCAAAAAACAGAGCTGCCAAGAATATATTTATGGTTCCCCTATAAACTGAAACATCTAATCCACACTTTAAAGGAATGCTAAAGTGGAAATAGTAGTTATTGTAACATTTATCAATAAAATAAAGTGAAAAACTACAATAGATGGGAATATTTGTCAATACAAGATTGTATTGACAAATATTGCCATCTATTGTAGTTTTTTACTTTCTATTTTTTGCTGCCTAGCTAATATATTGCTCATTTGTTTTGTACCTCTATTTGGAAAACAGTATCACATTCCATTTAGTCATGTGTGTCTTGAATAATTATTACAAAAAAGTATAGAGTTGTCATAGGTAGGAGGTTTTAACTGTGATAGTCACAATGGAAGTTGGAGGGGGTGTAATGACGTCTGTACATCATCGTGTACCCTGAGCAAGGTCACTTTACTGCAGTAGTTGCTGCACCGACAAAAGGTTAGATCTTTCTATAGACTTAACCTGAACAACCACATGCACAATCCCTAATAAAAAAAAGAAGCTATTCTTCAGCTAATTCACACCGCCTGGAACTGGCAATTATAAATACAAAATATAACTTACTTACTATACGCAAGAGATGTTCTCTACTCATGGGATAATATAACTAATTTATGTCGTTGCTTTATCCCTCCATTAACATTGTGATGTAAGGATGAAGGTTGAGGTTAATGTGAAGCAAAGTGTCTGCATCAATATCTGCCAGGAGGAAATAGCTCTAGAGCAAAGTACCTCACCTTGTGCACTGGATCATATGCAGTCTCATTATGTAATGATTTAGTCAAAAAGCTGGCAAGAGCAAGGCGAAGACCATCAAGTTCACTAAAAATTTTAAAGGATTTGTTCAGTCAGTTAACGGGCTTTATTGCTACTTTAAGTCCACTAGATATAAACACCTTTTTCCTGTACTCGTTGTGTATTTTTCCCATGTAAACACAGTCTTAGGTACCACTTCAAAATCATTTTTATATTTCACACACTCCCAGCTCTCAAATTGAAAGTTGTCAAACTATTTGCATGGCATATCCTTGCAAATTGTGGGCAATTGCACCAGGTAGATTGTGTGGGACCTGTGGGAGTCATCCCTGAAATCTGTGAAGTTGCAGTAATATTATGATCTAAACCACCTGCAGCAATTCAATATCTCACCACTGCCCGTTCTCATCATCCTATGTTGTCAGTCAGAGGACCAGAGGCCCTGTGGCAAATTGTGTGTCCTCCTTGTGCAGGTATGTGTTTATAAATGCTCACCAGTGACTGTGAAGAGGGGTCTATATGTCATCCCTGTTGCTGTAAGTGATCTTATATGTTCAGTCAGTCAGCATAAAAACCTAACACTAGCAAGTGGGCGTGCCCGTGAGAGCCAGAGGGGATGAAGAAACCTGAATCCATTCAATAAAAATGAAACAGATAAGACTGCCGAGCTGCTGCAGTTAAAATGCAAGCAAAGCAGGAGCCATCTGATCCTGCCAGCTCTCCTAAGGTCATGAAGACCTTGGTGGTTGAAGCTTTAATCTGGAATAAAGGAAGATAGGAAGGGATTCAGGTGCCTCAGGGGGTAGGGTGGAGAAGAGGAAGTCTGGAAGAAAGAGAGACTATTTTGTTTAACCACTATAAAATTAGGTTGTAAAACGGTCTTTCTCATGTCACTGAAAGATTGGCTGAAATCAGAGGTGGTTAATCTTTTTATCTGTTAATGATTCTCCTTATTTCAGAAGCAGAGAAAGATGCAAAAAAAAAAAAAAAGTGTTTAGATAAATGAGACTGTAATCCAATCAATGTGTATGGCTGCTAAAGTATAAAATCATAAAATAACTATTTGCATTCAATACTGAAAGCCTGCAGATGGGGGTAAATGGAGCCCTTTTTTCAAATAAAGTATGTCAGAATGTAGAATTGTATCAAACACCATTTATTCACCTTTAAATTAAAGTCCAGTTTCAGACTAGATCTGCTTTCAGTATTGGCACCTTTATTATGCTGAGTTCTGTGCAGTTTTTTCATTGTCTAGATAACAAATAAAAAAAGTAATCTCTTTTCCATTTCTTTAGATCTCTGGAACCATATATATTACAATATTTATTCTTTTCTATCCAGATGAAACCCATCACATGTTGCCAGCTGTTTCATACAAAGTAAATCAGGTTTGATGGGAGACCTGAAGAAAAAGATGGTAAGTTATTATTTAGGCATACACGAAGGATATCATTAAAGCAGGTTTACAGCTGCAAGCAATCTATAAAATATTATTCACATACTCAGACTGTATTTACAGTGTTTAACAAATTTATTAGACCACCTGTCATAAAAACAAGTAACACAAATATTTTAGAAATCTGTTGAACACTTGTTTAAAACTAAAAATGATTTCGCTATTTTCTAGGCAAATAAACTGAATTCACGTTTTTATACCCAAATTTGAGCTGGGATACTGGACTTCTCTGAGGAGTCAGAAATTAATCAGTTAATGACATTCAAAAACTAAAACACTTTTTTCTGTTCAGGAATACAAGTAAATAACTGCTATTTGGCATCTTAATCAAAGAATAATAATGTGCTTTAATATTTTTTCTGCATTTTTTGTGAAACAGCAAATTTGACAAATTCATGGATAACAACAATAATTATATTTTACCATTAAAAATATCATTTTGATATTGAAAGAGCTTGTGCACACTGGTGGATTAACCATTACAGGAACATAAAAAGTGATTTTGATAATTACCAACACGGTTAATTCAGGGCACTGTGGCATAAACCTTACATTAGGTGGTCTAAATTTGTTAAACACTGTACAGTACATTCACTGAAACAAACTAGATGAGATGCAAAGATCTGAGGGATTCCACCATATGAGGCAACCTTACATTTGTGACACTTTGAATATAGATATAAAAAAGAAGAATGATATGCAATAGGATACAGCTTCCAAAATATTATTAGCAGTTTTCAACGGTTTTAATTGTCTTAACAAATGCTGTTAATTCCTTAAAGTCGGCACACAGGCTTTTGTCACTAATTGTTGCAAATGTGATCTTTTACTTTAAACCATATACGTAGCACCATGTAGCAACTTAGAATTCAGAGCGGCAGAGGAGTCTCACATCTTTGATCTAAGAGGAGGGTCTTTGATCATGTCATGCAGTGGCATGTGTTTCTACAGAGCTGCACCTTTGTTTCATGATTTCCTCTTACCCCTTATCTACCAGCACACAAACACACGTATGCATGTACTCTGTAGATGCATACTGTTCAGGCCACGGGAGGAAATGTTAAATTTTCTATGCAAGTATGTCATTTTGTCAAGCCCACATCTGTTTTTTATGTATGGAGGTAAGAACAGCCAACGCAAGAGGTACTTGTGGATAATTGCACGTATAAGTGAGAATCGAATTAAGGGATGTGGGAAAAGAAATGGTGAAAAAATAGGATAGAAGTGGGAGTTTGAGACAAGCAGGAAAGAAATGAGAGGTAGATTTCTCCAAGTGAAAACTCACTATAAAGACCAAGGGAAAAAAAAAACACGAGAGAAAAGACTGATAACCAGGTGTTATATTTCTTTTTCTTTTTTTTTATCTTCTGTGACATGTTATTCCCTGAAAACTTTTCATTGTACTCCTTTTGCTTGTTATATGGCAGGATGAACCCTGAATTAGTCACATGCTCGGAAGTAGGCCAAGACCCGCAGCACACCTGTCCTTTTGGTTGACTTCAAAATGTACAATGATGCATGAATAAACTCACACACCTGCATACACACATGCATAAACATGCCACACATAGAGGAAATAATAGATTTGCTGCCGGAATGAGCACTTGCCCTTTGATACTGTTGTAGCTGTCAGAAGCTAAGAGGAAATGTTGATGCAACGGAGAGAAATCCCAGTAGTTTGATGTTTATTTGTTGCACAGTTTGGTGACAGCAAAAGCCCAGAAATTAATTTATTTCATCATAGAAAGGGGCTAATCCAATGCACAGCTTCCACTTGTTACTGTTTTCCTCCATGCCCCCGTGAACGGGACATCACTTCAAGAAACACAATTCATTTAATTAAAACACTTGTAAACGGAACAGTAAAGAAAATATAACTCTCCCCTTAAATGTCAGTTCATCCAATGAAGTCCAGTACTGTGAGTGTGTCAAGAAAATCGATTTGAACTCTCTTTCTCAAACTCTCATACAACATTTCCACACAAAAGGGTAGCCCGCTTGGTCTGAAGCCTGAGCTTGTGCCTGGCACTGTGGGGCATTCTCGGAAAAAGGTAATCTGAACCATTAAATTATCATTGACAGAGCAGGTTAGAGTCAGGTGCACATGAAAGGTTACAGAATACTGAAGGTACATTTTAGTCATATCACACCACCTGGAGCTCTGCAGGCCATTTGTACAATCAATACCTGGATTTATAACCACAGGGGAAAGCCTTTTGTTTATAACACTTAGATCAACAGTTATTATTAGTATCAAATAAGCATTTTTGTAACTGATGCTGGCAGTAGTGAAAATATTTTTAGGTTGTTTTCAAAAATTTTTTTTTGTAGTCCTTAAGTAGATATAATGTATAAATAAATAAATAAATAAATAAATAAAACAGCTCCTTACAAATACAGTACTGTGCAGAAGTTTTGAGCCACACCCGATTTCTTTACATTTTGCTAGGAAAATGACAAATAGGTGCAGTGATTTATTGAAATGCACAAAGATCCATGGGCATACAGTGTATAAGGCAAAATTCTGACAATGTTGAAAGTCAATATTTGGCATGAGCACCTTTATTCTTCAACACAGCCTGAACTCTCTGAGGCAGCTTTCTTGTCATTTCTTTAAGTAGTCTTCAGGAATAGTTCTCCAGGCTTCTTGATAGACATTCAAAGCTCTTCTTTGGATGTTGGCTTTCTTTTATTCTGTTCTTTGTTAAGATGATCCCACACTGCTTCAGTAATGTTGACCTCTGGGGAGGCCAATCCATGACTGATAGTATTTCACTGTGTGTTTTTATTCAGGTATGCTTTGCCTACTTTTGCAGTGTGTTTGAGATCATTGCCATGCTGAAAAATGAATCTGTTGCTGAATCTGATGGTATTTTTCTGCATTTATTATTCCATCATCACTTGACAAGATCCCCAACACCACTGGCTGAAATTCAGCCCCAAACCATTGAAAAGCCTTCACTGTGTTTTATAGGTGCTGTCGGCACTCACTGTTACACCTCTCGCCTGACCTCCTTCGTAAGTATTGATGACAATTTGAAACAAATGTTTCAAATTTCGATTCATCACTCTATAAATGTTGCCACTGATTTTCAGTCCAGTTCTTCTGTAATTTGGCATAACTTAACGTTTTCTTTTCTCCCATTTCCCCTCCCTAAGAATAGCCTCGACAGCCACCCTTCCACTGAAATAATTTTTGATGATGAAACTGAACAACTAAATGGCCAGATGCCTCTGTCAGGTCCTGTGTCCGGTCTTTGTTGGATTTTTTTCCTATTTCTTAAGGACACTTTTAGATACTGTTTATCAGCTGCCGATGGGTTTTTAGGACTGCCACTTCTTCTTTTGTCCTCCGCTTGTCCAATTTCCTCAGATTTTTTAAGAACACACTGCACACCATGCTGAGATATGTCAAGTTTTCAGCTAATAGCTCTTTTTGAATCACCTTGTTGGTGCAGAAATTCTATTTTATGCCTATCAGACTGTTATCTTTGGCATTTTTCATGGATTCAACTAAATAAATAGATTCGACTAAAAAAATGGTAACAAATAATGTGCTTTTGCGACTGGATCCTAGTAACAAAGTACCTAAAGATACAATTTAAAATTGGTGCCTTTTTTATGCTTTAATGATTCATAGGTCAGTGTTAAGTGCGTCAACAAACAAACATTAAAAAAAAATCCTGTGAAAATGATCAGGTACAAGGACTAGACTAAAAATGAATGAAAAAGCAGCACATGTCAAAAGAAAACCTCTTCAGACCTTCAGAAAGCCTGAAGAACCTTTGCTCAAGACCACTTTAAAAACTTACAAGAAATTGTGGACTCTTGGAAGCAAAATATAAATAAATGAGAGGTGGCTCAAGACTTTTTCACAGTACTGGATTTCCTCTTACCTTAATGAAATGCACATTGCTTCTCTGACACTTTGTACATTCTCGATTCCCTTCCCTTCCTTTCTTTATGCCAGTGTGATTCTAACTAGAGATGCATGGCTCCATGAAGCATGACTAGCAGAGAGAAACCAAAGCAACATGCATTTAACAAAATGAATGAATGACGCTTAAAGGCCATGTGCAAAGCAATATCAGTTGATTATGATTTGTGCTAAAGCTGTGACTTCTCCCCATTGCTTTGTTTTAGCCCACCACTGCATTTTATGAACTCTGCCAGATGAGCCTAACTGTGTTCACTGCAACTTATATATTTATATTTACAACTTGGCACAATGTGACAGGAATGTCATACATTTTTATGCATGACATCTGTACATTTTCTCACCGTGATTTGCATATTTCAGCTTTGTGTCATGCTTTTTTTGTTTACATCACAGAAGAAAAGATTTTTGCACAGCAAGCCTCGTCTCTCCTTATTCCTCTCAGACCAGATGCATTTTAGGAATTGAGATGTCCTTCAGGAAAAATTTGCAGGTCACAGGCTGGAGGAGGGAGAAGAGAAGATATACGAAGACATAAAATAGAAAAATTAGAAAGGCCTCAATGGGACTGGCAAGGAGTGATCCAAATACAGCAGGAGGGCTGGAATCCTCATAGCGCTTCATAAGTAGCACTCTTGGAACCTATTGGCTAGTTTATTGACTTAACCTCAGGGGGGTAATGGGTCCAATGTAACCAGTGGTTATCCATGCCAAGTTTTGCATCTTCATCCACCATATGTTCTTGTGTAGATATCTGTTTATAAAAATTATACAAGGAGATTGTGATAGCTGACAAATTTAAATCAGGTAGTTCTATTTTTCCCCTTTGAATTCTTATCCATGAATATCATATTCCAGTTGCCTTCTCATGAGGATATACTGATTCTCAACATGTGCTGCTTGTTCAGTGATGTCCAAGCTGAATTAGCTTGTGAAGCATCAGGGGTCTAAGCCTGATTATCCTAAAGGCAGAAACACTGCCACTACCATGAAAAGCATGAATAACTAAGATGATACAGAGATCATCCACAAATCATGATGTTGGCCCACCAGGATGGACTGCTAAGTGAATACAACAGCAGCAAATGAAAGAGTATGATGAAAAGCTTCATTCTATCTGCTTGTAAAGTCGGATGTCATTAGCCATTTCCAGGTCCAAATGCTCCATCAGTTCCCAAAATCAAGCAAACCACTGAGAATTAAAAACGGTCCAAATTCGTTCAGCTCCAGTGTGGCTGCTCTCCTAGGTGTAAAAATAAAGTTTAATGTCCAAGCATCCATGAAAAAGAGGATTTACAAGGTTTAGTGGAGTTAGAAGTTAGCAGGAAGTTGGCAAGGTAGTTTCCACCTAAAGATAATATCCCATGTTCTGACTGAAAAACTACAAAGTACAGCTCTGCTATCACTTTGAAAGTAAACAAAGACAGATAGCTAAATAGCAATATTTGGAGTATTAGTGAAGTTGGGCTAGTTGACATATAATGTCGGTTGCTAGCTGACTGTGGTTAACCTAATATAAACACATAAGTGCAGTGAAGATGAAGAATGAGGGTCAAAATGTTCTCAGTAAAAGTTCATGTTGAGGATCCCCGATGGGCAGGAAATAGACCAAACTTCAGCCAAGAGAATGTCTGAGATGATCCATCCACAAGGTCAGTCATTAATATGTTGCTGCACAGTTTGGATTGCTCACTATGAAAAAGTCCTGATTCCAAGCTTACACAAGAACTGGACACTGAAATCTTAATCGGAGTGAGAATCTTCTTCTCTGAAGCGTTCAAATATTTGGTATCTGGGACGCTGTCAGCCCATGGGCTGTAGTGTACACCGTGAGTTTTTCAAAACTTAACTCAAACATGAACAATCCAGTAGATCCTTGGACCCAGAAATAAGGTTGGTACGTCATCACTTAACAAGTGGATTGGGTGTACTATCTGCAGACAGAGGAAGATTTTGACACCAAGAAATCCTACCAGTGAAAAAAGCCTTTCTAAAGGCCTGCATAGAGTGTGTTTTCTTGGCAGGACAAGAACAGGCCTAAGTACAAGAAACAAAGAAGCACACAGCTACCAGACAGGACCAAAAGTGCCTGATGCTCATTACCCACCACAAGCTACAAAACAGTACACTGAGAAGAAGAGAGGAAGAGGCTGCAATCGTCAATAGGAACATGAGTACTGAGTACTCACGTGATAAGAAAGTAATGAGCCATGAATACTGGTTGTAAATTGATGTTATTTGAAGTCATGGCTGGTGTAATCCCATCACAAGGTGGGCTCTTCTAAAATCTTTGTTTCATCAGATCACAGGTTTCTTGCTTCTTGTGGTCTGAAAGCTGTTAAGGGGCCTTTTAACAAATTCCCAGTGGACTGTTAGGTTCCCATTAGTGAAAAATGGCCCTTGTCTGGCCACTTTACCATAAGGGCCTGACTGGTGAAATGCTGCACAAATGGTGTATATATATATATATATATATATATATATATAGATAGATTTATTATAAAA
>VUQS01067664.1:14484-32711 GCA_015108495.1 Heterochromis multidens | reverse complement strand
AAAATGGCCCTTGTCTGGCCACTTTACCATAAGGGCCTGACTGGTGAAATGCTGCACAAATGGTGTATATATATATATATATATATATATCACAAAGGAACACTAGATGTTATTGGCCACTAGTTTCTTGCTTAACTGTCTGACCAAAAGCCTTTTGTTTCAAATAAGTCAGGGGGTGGCCAGATCTAGGAAGAAGGTTAATGATACCAATCTCCTTCCCTATGAGAATGACTGAGGATATCAAGCTCTTGGAGACTTTAAATGCTGACCTAAAAAAAAAAAAAAAAATTAAATGATAGATTTGAGTTCCATCCATATTTTATAGTTTTATTTTGTAGCTACAGGGAGATAAAGGAGCTGGTGATCACAGCTGTCTTGTTTTGCAAAACTGACACAGTGAGGTACATTCTTGCTGTTGTTTTCACTGTCATTTCTGACACTTTATCCTGAATAAATTTCTGCATCTGAAATATGTAATTTTTCTAAATTATTTCTAAATTGACAGAACAGACCAAGAAGAGAGAAACAAAAGAGCATGTGGTTTGAAGAAAGACAAAGAGGGAAACATAAATACTTTAGTATGTGTTATTGCAAGTGTGCACAAGTTTGTGTTGTATTTTTATTTTCCGTGTATGCATTTATGCATTTGTCCATCCATGTGTAAAGAATGCATGCAAGCATGCATAGCTATGTGTATGTATCCTAGCACGAGGGGCACCTACAACCTGTGATAGAGCAACGTGAAAGCAGGGGGTGGATGGTGTGACAGGAAAGGGAAAGGAGGATGGGGAAAGGGGATAGAGAGAGGGTTATAAGGGTAGTCGGATCAGTGACAGCCAGGAGCTCTTTCCCCAGAGAGAGGCCATTACTGGGGGAATGGAGGTGGGACATGTTGGCGGGGCCTGCCACAGAGCTTATTGGCAATCTGTTAGCAAGGCCGCCGGCAGGAGGGGGAATAACAGGTCCAGGGACAGAAGAGTGGCTGTGAGAAAAGAAAAATCTACTCTCCTCAGGATTCCTGGCAATAAGAGAGATATATGGAGTGGGTGGTGGTGTGGGGTCACCAGTCGACAGGACCAGAGGAGGACAGCAAAGAAGAGAGTGGGGTAGAATATATAGTGGCATTTTGTTACTGTTGAGGCTGTTTGGGAATGTCCTCACACTAGAGATTTGCATTTGAATTTAGTACAATACAAGTGAGGTGAGAAAGGTGATTTCTTGTCTAGAGAGGGATTGTGAGCACAGAGCATGAAGATGAATAACAAAGATCACATCTCAGGAGAGGCATTAGCATGGAAGAGAAATAAATCAAAAGGTCTGATTGTGTGTCTAGTGTAAGGTAAATTATCCTCTCAGACAAAACAACTAAATAGATCCAGTTATCCCAGGGTACTACATACCATTACTGACCTATTGCTGCTCATGGAACACTTTTATGCACTTTTATGGTACGTGAACAAGAACAGACAGAATATATGTATTTGTTAATATGAAACACTGACACTTCGTCAAAGAATCAAAATTTAAAAACCTCAAAAACAATATAGCTTCAGTGTGTGAAAACAAAAATAATGTTCTCCCACTATGTCTGTGTAGGTTCTCAGTCAAAACTATAAAATATGGATGGAGTTCAAATCTATCATTTAATTATTATTATTATTTTTTTTTTGCAGCATTTAAAGTCTCCAAGAGCTTGATATCCTCAGTCATTCTCATAGGGAAGGAGATTGGTATTCTCCTACTATGCTTCCTCTTTAAAGTTTGCACTTTAATTAATTACTTTTATTTTATTTATTTAATATTTCTCTCATTGTGGGTAAGCAGATATATCTTGCAGAGCAACACATAGATAGTACTGTGACTATGAATCATTCAAGCATAAAAAAGGCACCTAACTCAAGGGATGAACCAGTGTTGTGTCTAAACAGACAACTTAGCAAAGAAACAATTTTAAATTGTATCTTTAGGCACTTTGTTACTAGCAGCCTGTCACAAAAACACATAATTTGTTACAATTTCTCTAGCTGAATCTAAAAAAAAAAATGACAAACATAACAAAGTTTGACAGGCATAAAATAGTATTTTTGCACCAACAAGGTGATTCCCAAAGAACTATTAGCTGAAAACTTGGCATATCTCAACATGGTGTACAGTGTGTCCTTAAAAATTTGAGGAAACTGGAAAAGGGGAGGGCTAAAGAAGAAGTGGCAGGCCTAAAAACTATCTGCAGTAGATGAACAGTATCTGAAAGTCAGATCCTTAACAAAATAGGAAGAAAAATCAGCAAAGACCTGACACAGGACCTGAGAGATGCACCTGGCCCTCCAGTGGATCCATCTACTCTTCATTGAAGCCTCATTAAAAATGGTCTCAGTGGAAGGGTGGCTGTCAAGAAGCCATTCTTAAGGAAGAGAAATGGGGAGATAAGACTGAGGTATGCCAAATTACACAAAAACTGGACTAAAAATCAGTGACAACAGGTCTTATGGAGTAATGAATCTAAATTTGAAATTTTTGATTCAAATCATTGTCAGTATATACAGAGAAGTCAGGAGAGAGGTACAACAGTAAGTGTCTACAAAATCTGTAAAACACAGTTGAGGGTCTGTATGTCATAGTCCAGACTGTGTGTCATGTGTTGGAGGAGTGTTTTTCTGTCCTTGCCAGGATCCAGGTCCCGTGTGGTTCCTCCCTCTGGGGCAGCGCCGGGTTCCCGCCCTTGGCCGGGCACACCTGTAACTCATCCACTTTCAATCAACAAGCAGTACTTAGAGACCAGCTTGAGCCTTCACTGTTCGCCAGTTTGTCTGCTACCTACCAGTGGTAACTTGGCTGTTTACCATGCGCTCCCAGTGTTTTGCTTCCCTCTGTGCTAATCCAGTTATCTTCTTGCCTCCAGTGCTCTCTGGCTCATGTTTGAGATTCATCGCTCACTTGTCTACTCACCTGACTTCTCGTTGCTGGTCCATTCTCTGCTGTGGCTCCCTGCAGGAACCTCACGGGCCTGCCCTCCTGCTCTCTGCCACCCGCTGGACCCTGGAAAGAATCGGATTGGATTACTCATCTCTGGAACCTTCCTCCTCCCTGGACACTCAGCTGGCTCCCCCCTCTCGGGTTTACATTCCAAGTAAGCAGCAACTCCGCATACTTCTAACCCCATCTAGCACTTTCAGTAATAAATCTCCGCAATGCTGCAAAAAGTCGAGTAACTCCATTCTCCTTTCTTCCAATAGAATTCCCTCTGGTGGCCACTGCTCCCTGAGATTGCTTGTTGCCCAGAATCACAATATTTAATAAAACTGTTATCTTGAGTAAACTGCCGTGTGCTGTGTCTGCATTTGAGTCCAAAGCCTGGTATTGGCCTAATCCGGCCGTGACAATGTAATGAGCTGAGCCAAATCCAAACACACTCCCAATACAATAAAAGCAAACTGGGATAGAAAAACACAAAATTGAACACTATCAGTCATGGATTGGCCTCCCCAGAGCCTGGACCTCAACATTATTGAAGCAGTGTGGGATCATCTTGAAAAGAACAGAACAAAAGACAGCCAAAATCCAGAGAAGAGCTTTGAATGTCCTTCAAGAAGCCTGGAGAACTATTCCTGAAGACTACTTAAAGAAATGACAAGAAAGCTGCCTAAGAGAGTTCAGGCTGTGTTGAAGAATAAAGGTGGTCACACCAAATATTGACTTTTGAACTTGTCAGAATTGTACAAACTCAGTTTTTGTCTTATATACTGTATTTCCATGTATGTTTGCACATGTTTCAATAAATCACTGCACCTATTTACTGTTCTTCTAGCAAAATGTAAAGAAATGAAGGGCAGCTGAAGACTTTTGCACAGTATTGCAAATTTGCCATTCGTGTTGTTTGCTGTGCAGTTTATGTACTGTAAACCTAGTGCACCTGACATGCTTTAATAATATGGGACAGATTAAGTGTGTCAGTGAATATAGTATGTCACTAAAAGAGAGGAAGCGCCAGGTGACAGATGCAATATGAATACTGAAATCTCCAAATGATTTATTTGAGTCTGACATCTAAATCTGGCAATTAAAATGTCACCGGCTTCTCACTATGTATATGTATATATGGTACGGTGAACGTGGCAATAAGAAGACTGGGTTGGTAATAAAAATTGATAGAGAGGGGAAATTGGAGAAATAGCCAGGAGTTAGAAGAAGCAGGATAACATCTCTCATAACCATTCTAAACAGGCACATTATTTCAGCCTATTTTCTCAGTGTTTGATAATGCAGTCAGATACTGTGCTGCTTTGTGCACAGTATCAGACTGCACAGAGCGACAGATACTGTCACTGTTTCCTGCAACTGTAGCGATTTCATTTTCCTAGACAGAATTAATGATGTCTAAGGGGAAGATGAGAAACATCAATCAATAGCTGGGATGACAGACAACCTTATAGGTGAACGACCAACACTTACTGTATGTAATATCATATTAACCACAGTGTATTTGCTGAACCTTCTCCTTACAGCTGCCTACTAGGGGCAAGTTCTAGTCTCACGAGCAATTTGAAAAACCAAGGTTTCTTAGAGAATTATTGATTCTGTCACATAACCCAATTTTTCAAAGACCTTGCTCCATGGGGAAGGAAGAAAAGGGGAGAAAAGAAACACTACCCCATACTGCCAACAAGGAGTAATTTTTCTCCCTAACAGACGAGGAAGGAGCATATTTCCATTCCAAATGGGTTTGGACTTATTAGTCTGGTCGGTGGGTGTTCTGTCATTGTCATAAGCACAGTGAGAATTAATTGGTGAGATGGCGCCCCATGAGCCACCTTGTGGGGTGCAAATGACATTTTCTTAACCTAAAGATCTTAATCAAAAGCAAATAGGTGGAGCTCACCTACCAAGTGTGTTTAAGCACTACCAACAGGTGCAGGCTGACACCAATTTGGAAAGTCAGCAGGACTGGATAATCGAAAGGATTAGAGTGAGTTTGAACTCTTTGTGATTTACCACTTATGTCCTCTGGCAAACAACCGAATTAAGGGCTTTAAATATTCGTAAAAGTCATAAAAATGAAGGCACAGTACAGTCACAGCTGTTAGGACCTCATCATATCTTACTATACGAATGAGTTTGGCAATACTGCTCAGAAAAATGCTCATATTTTTAGTAAAATAACAGGCTCACCTAAAATAATGCCAGGTGTTGATAAAAAGTGTGGGCGGAACATTTTCTATTGCCTTTCCATTTACAACCAGTCACTTGAAATTAAATTATGGGTTTAATTAACAATTGTACACACTTAATTGCTAATATTAATTCAGAAGCTTTGCCTGAATGACTTTCGCACACGATAAATAGTAGTGTGAAATATGATAAGTTGGGTGAAGTGGGATATAATAAGCTAATTTGATACTCGTAAATACAATCCAATTAACCTCCTTGAGGCTTTGCAGCAGGGGAGAAATAACATAAGAAAAAAAAAAAGCAGCACTTACTGAAAGCAAACTGGGGGAAATCAGCAACCCCTACAGAAAGATGTTACTGAAACAAAAATGTAATTTGCTTCTCTTTCTCTCAAAGAAATGAATAAACTAATTAAATTTAGTAAATCATAAACATTAAAGAGATAGATTGTAACTGAAAATGTGTCTAAATCTGTTGTAACATCTTGCCTCTGTCATAACCTTAACTTAATATTTAATTAAGTAATAGCATTGTTTAGTGTAGTTTCCATTTTAGTTAATGTAATACTAATTGACCTCTTTATTATACTCCTCATAAACCTTTCTCTCTGTTTCTCTCTCTCTCTCCTGCCTTCTCTTTCTTCTTCCTGTATCGCCGGCCTTGTCTGGGGGGGTAAATAATTGACGGCCCTCTTCTCACGTTGTGAGAAATTTATGAATAGTAGTAGAAGGGTGGCTGTATTTTTCTCCTTAACTTCTCAGTAGTCTTTCTCGAACTTGTCTGTGTATCTGCACCAAGGTCAAAATAAGTGTATATTTTATAAAGATGGATCACCCTTGCAAAACTTGTAGTCAGCCCTGGCCGGCAGTCTCCAGGCCAAGATGCTTACTGGCCATACCTAGCCCCAGGACAACCATTTCTCACTCTGCATTTTTGTGTTTGTGTGTGCAGACGTACCTTTGACTGCAAAATGTGGAGTGGGATCACCTGATTTATGAATCAAGCCTAAGAAGGCACGAGTATTAATACAAATCTGACTAAATTATGCATTTGATCAATAGCGCTGGACTTTCTAATCTGCTACAATGAGAATCAGCTCTGTTTTTATCTTTTTTTTTTTTTAAAAAAAGGTGCACTTTTGTCCCTGCAATATATAGTTGAAAGAAGCTTGAAGTTTCACCCAATTACTGTGAAGGAGAGAGAAAAATAAGTTCTTAAAGTATCTTCCAAAATATACTTTATAAAGAAGACTTTCATGAACTTTGCTATGGCACGGTCCTCAATCACACTTAGCGACAGACAGGGAATTATAGATATCCCCTACTGCTATCTGCTAACATCTGTCAGCTCATGGGTGTATTTTAGGCTAGCAGCACAAAGTCAAGTCAGCTACAGCACAAAAAAATGTCTTTAGTTCAAATATCACCAGTGAGACTCAAAATAGAGCGACCCAAAGGCATTTTTTAATCCCAATACTTCATGGATCATTTCTGTTGTTCCTATTTTGAAGTGTGAAACTTACTTGCTAGCTTCTGAATTTGAAGGGGCTGCATACGGGTGGGACTGTTGAACAGAGTGGGCAATACATTTAATTCAAAGTGAAATAATGTTGCTCTTAATAGTGTTTTAACTGTGTAGCAGAATTTCAACAAGCAAACAACACACATTACCAGAGTAATTTTCAGATGAACTTCAGATGCAATTGTGGATATAGCTAATACAATCCACACAGGGACATTTGAAGTGACAAAGTGAAAAATGTGGTCAAAAACAGGGGTTTTAAGACACTTTAGTGAGGGCTAAAGAACAGTCTACAGTGAATTAAATCTCAGAAGTATTTAACACTTGTAGAAAGACTGAAGGGTAGAGGTTTTTGTGTCTTGTTTGCTATCTGAAAGTGCCAGTGATCAAAATACCAGGCTCAAATGGCACCACCAGAAAAAAAGCACTACTTTCACCCAGAATATAGTACATACTGGTTGTGTATACCTTCAGCTATCAATAACAATAATCATCATCTGATCTATTTTTTAATTATTATATTATTTTTGGTTGATCAAAACATCACTTTAACTACATAATTCACTCTGCAGCAAAGTGTCAGGGGCTCTAAATTGTGAATTGGTTAATGAAGCATGTAACCTGCATTTCTCCTGCTTCCCTTCTGCCCTGGGTGACTTGTGCGGCTCTTCTGTGCTCTTCACTCCAAACAGCATCAAGGGCAGGAGCACTGGGAGGCAGCTTAGTGCTCTCTGCCTGTCTCAACCATTCTTTTCAAGCCCTGCCAATACACTCCCTGGGTACTGTATGCAACACTGCTTGTTGGCCAAACACAGTTTATGGAGGACACATTTGCAGTAACACACTGCCTGACAACACAGCTTGACTTTGTCATACAGGTAAGGTATTTCTGAAATGGTGATGGATCAATTTGCAGCTCAAATATTCTTTCAGTAAACAGGACATATATGGAGCCATTTTAAAACACACATTCAGTGAAACTGGCGCTGTGTCTGTGAGGATATAACCCAAATGCAAATAAACAGGAGAAAGTTATTTGGGAATTATTATTAGAAGTTGTTATGGACATAAAAAAAAAAATCCCACTCAAATTTCCAAACTCATGTTTGAAGAAAAGACAACGAATAAATGTTTTTATTTTTATTGTTTTTATTGGTGTCAGGACGTTATGATAACATCCTGCATAATTAATCCCTTTACATTCCAAACAATAATGACTTTATTTGTATAGCACTTTTCAAAACACAGTTACAAAGTGCTTCACAGTTTGAATAAAAACCACACGTTGAAGTCAAGTATACATGTGGATTTGTTGATGTTGTTTGAGGTCTAAAAAGGCAAGCATACATACACAGATTTATTTTAGCGATTTACACAAAACACACAAAATCCACTGAAATCTTGTGAAACACAAACAGCAATAAATGAGATCATACAAACATGTCCCTCAAATCATAAAAGAACACTATTACCCTTTCTCCTCACATATAAAGTCTTGAATTATAAGGCCCCATCCCATCTTATAAACCTCATAGTACCATTTTATCCCAACAGAGCACTTCCCTCTCAGACTGCTGGCTTGTGGTTCATAGAGTTTCTAAAAGTAGAGTGGGAGGCAGAGCCTTCAGCTATCAGGCCCCTCTTCTATATAACCAGCTCCCAGTTTGGATTTGGGAGACAGACACCCTCTCTACTTTTAAGATTAGACTCAACACTTTCCTTTTTGATAAAGCTTATAGTTAGGGCTGCATCAGGTGTACCTGAACCCTCCCTTAGTTATGCTGCAATAGGGTCAAACTGCTGCAGAACTAAATGTGATAACTGTGAGCACTTCTCCACTCACCTCTTTTCACTACCCATGTTTATATACCACTGCAGCATGTCATTCAGTGTTGTCTGCTCTCTCCTTTAGTCTGTGTAATTTCTCTCTATGTGTTTTTTTCTTTTCTCTTTTGCAAAGTGCTTACTCATAGGGGGTCGTTTGATTGTTGGGGTTTTCTCCAGAATACTGTATGGTCTTTAACTTACAGCATAATATGCCTTGAGGCGACTGTTGTGATTTGGCACTTTATAAATAAACCTGAATTGAATTGAAATTGAATTAATGTACTCATCAAAACAGATATAGCAATATATATATATTAATAATAGGAATGCTTGGACTGCCTCCTCAGATAAGTGAGTTAAATCGACCTGACAGTCTTTCTTTCTTTCTTTCTGTCAGTCGTTGTGCATTACAATAGCAGGATAAAGTGAAAGAAGTGTAAAATACACAAGGATAACAGTTCATTAAGGAATTATATAATGAAAGGAATACCTTTTTTTAAATATACTTTAGCATGGCCATCTAGCATGCATTCTAAAACACAAAATGTACTGCTGATAAGTTATATTAAATCCTTCGGTGCAGTGAGCTACCATTACTGTCTTAGAAGAACTCTAAAGTCTAAAGTAAGGCATCAGTTCAAACTTTCAAAGGAGAATTTTAAAAGAAATAGAAGACCTTGTCATTTATAGCAGCTGTGGCTCAGGTTAAAGAGTGGATTATCTGCTCATTGGTGGTTTGTGTGTTACTATTCTGTTTAATTTTACAATATCCTGGTCTCATGGGAGTTCATGAAATAGTTATGACCTTAATTAATTTTTAATTCATTAATTTTTTTAATTTATTTTATTCCTCAACACGAATTTTCCAACATTATTTTGTGTCCCTGAACATGACTTTTAATCAGTCCGCTCTCATATGTACTAATTAAAAGACAAGAAAAATTCTGCATTTGGAAGTATGTTTGATGGGTTGTATAGGAGAGACCCCAGTTTGAGTCAAACATGTCACAGTTTTTCATTCATTTGTATAATTTTTAAACATATTATTAATTACAAATATGACAGTTAGGTTTAACTGTTAAAAACTACTGGGTTAGATTTAGAAAAATATCATGGTTTGAGTTAAAACCCCTTTTTTAAACCTTGTTTTTTCTGGTTTCCATGGTGAGCCTGCTTTCTCTATGAAAAGACATACTTCTGACACAAAATATATTTCCTACTGAAATGCATTACTTATACATTTGTGTTCACTGACATGAAGCGACTGAGCTGTTCACAATGCTTGCAAACATGTTTCCCTCACACTTTTTAGTTTGACTGTGTTAATGTGGTCAAAATCATCACTGAAACCTGTGCCAATGAAATTTCTGTCATGTCAGAAAATCTGTATGAAAAAAAAAATGAAAAGTCAAATGTTCTTAAAAATAAAATCCAAAATCTGAAGTGACTCACAAAAGTCTGGTAGAGCCCCAGGCTGTGTGACCACATACACTGCAGTCCTTAACTTTTCCAGAGCAAATGTGTACATCAGTTAGAGAAAAACAATTTTACTTGCCCTCCCTAGTACAAAGTCTGTGTAATAGCTGCTTGGGCCCCTGTGTGATTGTCTGTAGACATCCCAGTGAGCATTTCTGACCTGCCTTCTGTACCCTCTACCCACTTTGCCTCACCTAATACAAAAAGTATATTTCTGGAAGTGAGAATGCATCTAACACAGACAGTCTCCTATTGTCTGCTCCATGCCATAATGTCCCAACCTCATTCCCTAATCAATGTCTGCAGTTCATGGGTGAAAATGGGTCTTGATTGGTGCAACCATGTGAAAAGTTTAACTTTTTTCAAAAGTGTCACAAAGGAAAATCAATAAAGGCTGCAAAACATTTGTAAATGTGTTCATCTATTTTTTTAATCCAACACTTTGGGGGTTTTTTTTGCACTTGTTTTTATTGACTTGTTTACTGTGCTGTCTGTGCTGAGTCTATAAAAGGTCATTGTTCTATAATGTTAAGTCTCTGAGCAAGACATTGTGTCAAATTCACTCTTCTTTCAGGCATGATCTGAATTCCTGATTAAATCCCAGCTGTTACATAGGTAAAACAAACCCCCTTCCTCCAGAACACAAACAAACAAACAAACAAACAGACAAATAAATGTAGTCTTACATGTGTCTCTTGAGGTGCAAGTAATGAAGCATCAGTGAAGCATTTCCTGTAATTACACATATTCAATATTAAGATAGGTAACTATTTTGCAATTTTATTCTCATTATTTGTGCTGTGTCTCTTGTGTCCGTGTGTGCAATAGACAGATGTATAAGCTGTGTTGTTTCAGGTAACTGTTTCTTCCACACATTACCCACAGACCACCAGTTTTATGTTTTATTTTAAACATTTGAAGTCTAAGTCGGGCCTAGTCGTTTCAATTAAACTCTGGCTTACTGAACTATAACAGCATTCTATTAACTTTATCTTAATTACTTCTCAGTGTCCGCTGTAACCTTGGGGTTGCAATGCAGTCCCATAGCTATGAAGTGTAGGAAGGTATGGCTTTACATACCTTGTGCTTAAATATGTTCATAGTCAGAAAATAATCAATTTTCTCTTTAAGAGCAGTGGAGTAATTGAATTTATATTTTTGAATGCATTTCTCCCTGGGGAATTCTTGTCAGTATATGAACTGTTTCTGTCTTGGGTACGTGCAGTGGAATGTTGTGCAAGTCAAGGCCGAGCAGTTGTAGTTGAACTGCAGTGAAATAAACAAACTGCATGGAGCTTATTGATCTCAAAGCCGCTGACATCAGCACTGCGGCATCTTCTGGTCTGCTGATGTTCCTTCCGTGAACTTGTGACCTTTGTTGCTGTGCCAGGCTCACTGGGTTTGAACTTTGTGAATCCTCCTAGGATCGCAAGGGATGGTAGGTTAGTGATTTCAACATTGCAAGACAATACTGTAACGCTGAAGAATAATTTTGTGTACTTTTACTCAAACTTAAAAATGTTACTTTGCAATGTTCTGCCCTTACATTAATGCCCAATGGGGGAAGTTAGACTAAACTAACTATACTGAGGTTCTTAAACAAATAACAGAAGTAAAACCAACAAAAAAAGTAAAATGTAACTTATTACACCAAAATTTGATGTATTTCCTCTTCATTTTATAAAGTGGAATGAAATGAATGGTATTAGCATATTAGCATGGTACTAGCATTACACTAGAATTTTAAAGCATAACACATTTGACTACAAAATTATGTGTATTCTTAGCTTTCGTGCAGCTTATTTATAATACTCCATATCTTCTTTTAAACTGATAAAGGCTGTGTATAAATATGCAGCTGTATACAACATGAAATAGTGAGATATCCTACATTCTGCTTCATTTCCCTTTCCTGACTACTTAATTTGAGATGTCTAAATTCTTGTTTGGCTTTTTTATCTTAGGCTGCTTCTTCTTTTATTTGTCTGCTTTTCGAATTACTGAATTATTCATTTTGATAGACTTGTATTGCATACAAAAATATGTTATTTTAAACAAAATGTCACGGTCACATCAGTAATATTAAAACATTGATCAAAATTCATGGTATAATGGTTGCAATCTTTTGATTTACCTGTAGAGAGGTGGGCTGTAAAGTCCAATTTCCTGGATTTTGATTACTGTTTTGGAGAAGTTTGTATCATCAATTATTCATGTCTTTACTCTTTTTCTATCTCTCTTTCTCTTGCTGTCTATCTCACACTCCTTACCTCCCATGCGTGAATATCCTTCCACATGAGTAAGCACACTGTCATTCACAAGGCACCCATCAACACCAGACTGGGCAGAGATTACTAATAAAAAAAACACGCACATATGTGCCTTATTTCATATGCCATTTCCATTTCCTCATTCATCACTTTCTGTCCACTTTATCGAGTATTATTCAATTAACCACCATTATTTGCTGGTATACCTGGGGAATTTTGCACACCAGAGCTGCTCCACATGGCTCAAACTTTAATCTAAACCAAAAGTACAATTAATGAACAGGAATAAGTATTGTGGAAAACAAAACAGGCATGAGGACAGACTTCATCAAATTTTCTTTAATTAAGCAAATAGCTTTGATGTAACATACAGAGTGGAGAGGCTCTGAGCGATTAAGCAACAAGGTTTAGCCTGGAGTGATTTGATGCTTTCATTTCAAGAGATCAGATGACATATTTGATCAGTTTCGTCTTATCCCTCTGAGCTTATAAAGAAATGATTACAACTCTGGATCATTAATAAGCACTTGGTTTGTCTTACAGTGGCAGTATAAACAAAAGTTCTTCATGGTCTGTCTTTTATACTTGTTAATAGAAGTTATAATGTGAAGAAAATGGGTGCTGAAATGTTTGACAGATAATTAAGAAGATATAGTTGCTGTTTTTGAGTTTTCACTAAGACTGCATATACAGTGCAAAAGGACTTTCAGCTGCACTTTACATTCTTTATGTTACATGGTTATTTACAGAAATATTTTCTTTCACATTTTTTCTTTTCAAATTTTTCTTGTAGCTTCATCATCACATTCAACTCAGACTGCATTCTTTAAAACAAGCTCATCTCAGAGTGATTATCTTATTAATGTGATCTTAAATGATTGAATGAACAGAGATGGGTTCAGAGTGAGAATACCTAGCTGCATTTGCTTCTGCTCATTGGAATCAGTTGTAACCAGGGTTTAAGGTGTAATTTGGCAGTTGGGGAATTGTGTGTTCACACTAAACGTGAAGTAAAGCTTCATCTAGCAGAACTGTGAGTTCAGCCGGTTTGCAAACCTGTGAATATTTGCCCCTCACAGCCAACGGACAAAGGAGGAATAAAACCGATCATCAAAATCAAGTAACACAGCTTACCGTTAACGCCTATGCTTTTGCTCACTGTTCTCCAAGCCCTCTCCTACTTTTTCTGTCTCTGTCTAAAAGAGTAATTTAACCATACAGCTCCATATGCCCTTATATAGCATCAATAAGCTTGTCCTCTGTTTCTGATGGTTGTTGGTATCGGGAGATCATTGACAGCCTGTGGAAGAATCCCAGTCGACTGGTTTTTGCGACACAGCATGAAGTGAATTTTTTTTGCCAAAGTTGAAATATAGTTCTATCGCCTGGCATGAATTCACAACAGGTTACCTTATTGCATAGACTTTATATGTGATCTTGCTGCTTCACATTTGATGTGAACACACCACTAGATCTCATTTTGAGGTGCAACAGGGAAAAATGACTTGCCTCAAAATTGTGCCACTATATTTTTTTCTGTACTGCTATTGTGGCTACTGTAGCTCTTTGTGGATTTAACCAACTGCAATATATAATATGTTTGCAGAATTTGCATTAGCTATGACAGCATCATGGCTATTTTATATAAAGGTGTATTTTGGCAAGTGATACTAAAAAGCATCATGAGCTTGAAAAAGAATCTAAAATGAAAACAATTACTTATTCAAGCTTAAATTTCTTCTATTTTATCAACTCTAATTTGCTGAGCAGTCCTTATGCTTGAGAATAATTTGTCTTTAACTGCTCTGTCCAGTCTTTCTCCATCTTTGAGACTGAATGACACATTAATGTTAATTATATTAAATGCTTTATAAATGAGAAACATAGCTCCTGTGCTAGCTAATAACTAACAACAACTAGTGAACAAGACAGAATACTAAACACACAGTGCGTGTGCTTGACACAACAGAATACCTTTGGAAGTCTTGTAAAATTCGTGCAGTGACTGCAACATTATGTGTGTTCCAAGCCTTAGTACTAAGAATACATTAGGGGAATGAGGGAGACCAACATAATATAAACCATGAGCATTTGAGTTTGTGGATATCAGCAGTGCTACATGGATAAAAAAAAAAATGGATACGATAAAAACTTACTGTGTAATTACAGTATTATCCACTTACCACACTCAAGTAAAGCTTGTTGGGAAAGGTCATGGTTATCCTCCGTTCATTAGATGTCAGTGATGCCAGGACCCCCATGGCTACAAATTAAAACTGCATTACATGTGCATAAAACGAGCAACAGTCATGCATAAAGCATAAGCTTTATGAGATTGTAAAGATCAGGACAAAAAGCAAAAAGTCCTGTATGAGAAGCAAATGGTGCCTGGTCAGGTGAATAAATCTGTATTTCTCCAACATTGATTAGTTGCTTCATTTAATGACTCTTAGTGTTGATTTAACAAAGGATACTTTACTGCAGGTTTCTTGCTGTAAAGATTTGAGTTGAGTTTGATTCCTTCTTCTGGAGAACAAGTAAGAGTTGAGGTCATTCACTGCTGCAGCAATCACAGATTTCAAAGCAGCTATGTTGCTGCACACAAATAAGAGAGAATTTATCCTGATAACCTATAACTTAATATAATATTTAACCTTGAGGGTAAAACATTGTAAATTAATTAATGAATTTATTATGAAACGGTGTCTGACATTCTACCTGACATTCTGCCTTGCCTAAAACTAAAAGGAAGGGGGATTAAATATTTAACTTGCTCTTATGACATACAAAATGTCATCTACCCTGCACTATTCATGTGCTGCCAAATGAGTTGCCCTTATCAATAAATAAATGTTGCTTCTGAAATAAAACTTTTGAGTTTTATTTTAACAAACTGTCAGAAAGTCCTGTGTGCATTGAACACATCATCTCCTTGACTTCGGTTATGCATATTAGAAAGAACAGAACCAAAATACAGAACACCCTGTAGCATAACAATTAAATCATGCTCATTATTAATCATTTCTGCAATATTAGTACACTTACTAATGAATATAGTACAATTTTTGTGATAATAGATAAGTAATGGAAACTTTGATATAAAAATTGAACTTACATTTCTAATTTATCAGTGAAAATGTGTTGATTAGCTTCACCATGGAAACATGAAAAAAAAATGTATACACACACACACACACACACACACCAAATTACAGTTTTACAGAGCAAAGAGTAGAAGGCACTCAGATTCCCTGATCACTTAAACACCACAAACAATCAATAATAGAAAGGTCAGAGTCACAGTGGCCTGACAATTTTAGCTGAAACTTTAATGAGACCCAAGTGGGAGTCTTCATCTCAGCAGAGAACAGAATAAAGATAAGAAATAGAAAAACAGTTCTGGTATATTGCATTGATGCTGAGAATAGACATGTATATTTGCAAAAAGATAAAGCCGATTTATCTCAGGTTGATGCTATGAAATGATAATATGATGAAGAAATGCTTGTAAAAATGATAGAAGAGACTTTAATTGTGCAAAACAGAACCAGAAAAGGACATATGACATATTTCTTATTAACCAAGAATATACAGAAATTATTTTTATAGTAGAGAACTTTGCAGTCTCTCCAATTATTGCCTATGTGAACTCATGACAGCTTGTGTGACAAAGACTAAATTTAAGTTTAAATCTATTTAAATTTCAATCATCTGTGACCTTACTTTAGGGAAGAGTACAGGAGTCATATGGGACATGGCACGGCTGTCTGAAATAAGTTTTAGGACCAAATTTAGGAAGAGTGACAAAAGAGTGTATTCCCGGACTGGTTGGCGAATGGTTGCTGGCAGGTCCTAGATGAAATTGCAAAGAGGATGCTGCACCAGAAACCTTCTTGTGATTGATTTGGTTGTGAGCAGATTGCTACGGTCACCCATAGTTTGTGTGCAAGATGCCAGATTGTCTGCAAACACTCCTTAAATACTAGATGAATGGTAGTAAAATCTGAACACAAACCAGAAACGGAGAGCATTCACTTTCATACCTCAAAGTAAAAGTTGTGTCTCACTTCTGAAACCGACACATTTCAAAAGGTGCAATATTTACTTTGAAGATGAACGGTCTCTGTTTCTAACATGTGTTGCACTTTTCACAGTTTCACTACCACTCAAAGAGTAGTGGATGAGTTTTGCAGAGAAGTTGAAAGACAAGTTAGTCCATGAAAACCATGGGCAACCATGCCAATGTGCTAGTGACCAAAACAATTTCAAGGAGGTTTTTGGTGCAGCACCATATATCTCTTTGTGATAAATTTCACCTTGTGACTGCCAGCAACCACTTACCAACAGGTCAGAGAATAGACATTTTTTTCCTAGCAACCTGTGGTCACCAGGTGATCACTAACCTTTCTATGCCTGCATGACTGGGGCTTTAGCAATCAATTTCACAGCAACATCAAGCTCCATTATTTTACATTTAACATAATGAGAAAATGTTGTTAATTAAGATACAGTATATGTTTCATCACAAAATGAAAGAACATACTGTATCAGTAAAACTTTTTCTGACACCATGTTTGTTTTGTTAAAATATCCAATATCTGATAGTTGGCGTATACTATACACTATCCACTTATAGTGACTGAAGCATTATTACAATTTTTATGCCAATGTTTAGGCACTAGCAACATCAGGAATACGCTCTGGTTTACTATAAACAAAGTCTACAGTGCCTTGAGACGAAATGCTTTACTTTTAATCTTTACTCATTTTTACCAAACATTTTTTCATTTTTTGAAAATGTTAGAATGACATTCTTTTGTCAAATCAGAAAATAGATAAAAAAAAATACAGAATATATATATATATATATATATATATATATATATATATATATATTAGATTTTTTTACCTAAATTCTTTCCTTCTTGAAAGACTGGGAATTTGAAAGCAGAAATGAACACTGAATAAAATTATTACAAGTTATATTTCAGTGTGTCATAATGCAGTTCCCTTGATATGTCTGTATAAGAGATGCAATCGTCATCAGACTAGTTCCTGCTTTTTCAATTCATTATGGAGGATGACTCAAAACACTAAGTTCTGCACTTTCTGGAACAAACTGTGGCTGTTCACACCTGTCTGCTCATATTTATAACAATATTCTTTTATTGGCTTTATAGTTAAGTGAATTTTTTGCACAGTTGAAACTGATGAAATGATGTAGATATAACCTACATAATAAAATACGTACAAGTAAAGAAACTTTTTAAGCAACTCCAGAATACAATCCAATATACTCAGAAGATTGAACTCTATGCTACCCCTATCGCTACATGGGTGAAAAAAATTTCAAGAGCAACACAAAAGCTACTAGTAACCTTTGAAAAATGTTATTGTAAACAATGGGATGTTACTCCAAAGTGAGAAAAGGAAGGTAATTATAAATCTGTAATACTTCTCATTACGGTCCTGTTTTTTTTTCTCTTTTTTCCTTTTAAAGTGTTCTCATTTTGTGTAAGATGATATTGCCTTTTGTGTCATCACCCATTGCTGCAAGCCATGTTTGAATAAATTATTGACTACACCTCAGGAAAAGCAATGGTTGACTGAAAAGTGCACAGACAACATAGAAATATTACTAATTTTAAGAATAATCACTTAGAAAAAACTAAAATATATTACATATAAGAAAGAAACATGGGCTGAAATACGTTAGACAAAGAGTGCCGACTGGTCCTATAATTTAAAAACAATAAGGCACATTATTCATCCTCATAGAACAACAAAGCTTTAGAGACCTCTTTTGAGAAGAAGGAGGACAGAAACCCAGTACAGTATAGAACAAAGTATAAACTATAATGTTGTAATTAGTGAACATTCCCAGATGATTTTCATTCATCATCAGACATACTAGTATTTCACTGTCGTATAAGAAAACAAAAATCTGAGTATGACAAGTACTCAAAA